>OX596011.1:49593927-49617247 GCA_951394025.1 Heteromyza rotundicornis | reverse complement strand
ACTGGTGCCTATTATTTCCACGATTGTTGTAGTTCTATTGTTACTGTTCCAATTAGTTCCGTTCCTATAGTCATTGTTATGGTTAGTATTGTTAGTATTGTTAGTGTTGTACCTGTAGCCATTGTTATTGTAATTATTATTTCCAAATTTTTTTTTTTTTAATATTGATTTATATGTGTTTCACCTTTAATCTATTTTGTAGAATAAGCATATTTTGTAGAATTGTAGTTATAAGCATATTTTATAAAATCAATTGAAATTGAAGGAATCAACAGGGTATAAAAAGCCCTGGTGATTCTGAAATAAAAGACACTTGATATCCAACTTTTGAGTTATCAATACCTAATGAGCATATTGAGGCCTTATGGCCTATGCAAATATGGTGGAACGCTAGAAATATCCAAAACAGTTTAAACATTACATGGCGATCTTGCCTTTACGAAAGGAATCTACTGACCAAAAGGGATTTCGTAAAAGGGACATAACGTTCAAAATAAAAGGAGACAATAAAATTTATATTGCAATTTAAACACAAAAACGAAAATTGTCAGCAAATGTCGACTGAGGCGGAAATCGACGATCTCTTCAGAAAGTGGGAAGAACTAGCACAACAGGAGGAATACGTACCGGAGGCAGCGAACAGCGACCAGATTTTGCCGACGTACACACCAACATCGAAGGCAGCGGGGCCACCACACACCAACTATCAGTATCGAAGAATATAGGCGCCGTAGCAAGCGGCAAGAAGACGATCGCAGGGCTTTTTTCCCTACTTGTGTTAATAGAACCAAGAAGAAGGCGTTCTACGATAAAATTTAGAAGTCAATGGAATGGACAGGAACACTGTGGTTTCAAATGGGTCAGCCACAGTCAAAGGAACAAGTCATCGTGACAGAAAATATCGACAATAACAACTCGATAACATCAAGCGGCAACTTTTCGATTTTTCTATTTTTGTGTATTTTAGCATTTGCAATTTATATTATACACTAGCTGTTACATACCCGGCGTTGCACGGGTTGTATAAAATTTTAAAATAAATATATATAGGAATTTGCGACAGTTTCAATGGCGCTGTAGTTGGTTTATTCCCCCCGTGAAACTTGTTGCCAGTTGTAATCCCACCCGGTAGGAATCACCCAAAAAAAGTCCAAGGACGCACTTGGTGGCAGCTGTAATCCCACCCGGTATGATTCAGCCAAAAAAGGCCAAGGACGCACTTGGTGGCAGTTGTAATCCAACCCGGCATGATCCACCCAAAAAATGTCCAAGGACGCAATTGGTGGCAGCTGTAATCCCACCCGGTATGATTCACAAAAAAAGAGTCCACGAACACACTTGGTGGCAGTTGTAATCCCACCCGGCATGAGCCACCCAAAAATTGTCCGAGGAAGCACTTGGTTCCAGTTATAATCCCACCCGGTATGATTCACCCAAAAAATGTCCAAGGAAGCACTGGGTGCCAGGTTGTAATCCCACCCGGCAGGAGCCACCCAAAAAATGTCCAAGGTCGCACTTGGTGGCAGTTGTAATCCCACCCGGCATGAGCCACCCAAAAAATGTCCGAGGAAGCACTTGGTTCCAGTTGTAATACCACCCGGTATGATTCACCAAAAAAATGTGCAAGGAAGCACTTGGTGCCAGGTTGTAATCCCACCCGGCATGAGCCACCCAAAAAATGTCCAAGGACGCACTTGGTGGCAGCTGTAATCCCACCCGGTATGATTCAGCCAAAAAAAGTCCAAGGACGCAATTGGTGGAAGTTGTAATCCCACCCGGTATGATTCGCCCAAAAAATGTGCAAGGGCGCAGTTGGTGGCATGGACCACTTAATATTCGATAGTTACTAAGTTACTTTTTAATAATATTTTTTGTTGTATGGGAGGTGCCACGCCCCGTTGTCCAAATCCAACCTCTTATGTCCTATTGCAAATTCCATTACTAACACAATTTTACCTTAAAATTTCAATAAAATCAGTAAAGCCGTGATATGGGGTAGAAAATTGTATGGGCGGTGCCACGCCCCTTGTCCAAATCCAACCTCTTATGTCCTATTGCAAATTCCATTACTAACACAATTTTACCTTAAAATTTCATTAAAATCAGTAAAGCCGTGATATGGGGTAGAAAATTGTATGGGCGGTGCCACGCCCCTTGTCCAATTATTCCCATATTCGTCACATAGCAGTACAACTCCATTCCAAATTTCACTAAAATATAGCCATTAGTTGCTTAATTAGCTGGTATTTAAGTTATGTGTTGTGTGGGAGGTGCCACGCCCCTTTGTCCAATTATTCCCATATTCGACACATAGCTGGGAAAACACACTGTACAACTCCATGCTAAATTTCATTAGAATATATTCAACAGTTGCTTAGTTAGCTGGTATTTAAGTTATGTGTTGTGTGGGAGGTGGGAGGTGCCACGCCCCTTTGTCCAATTATTCCCATATTCTACACATAGCTGGGAAAACATACTATACAGCTCCATTCCAAATTGCATTAAAATATATCCAATAGTTGCTTAATTAGCTGTTATTTAAAGTACGTGTTGTGTGGGCGGTGCCACGCCCCTTGTCCAATTATGCTCATATTTGGCATAAAGCTTGGAAAAGTTATTATGCAACTTCGTGCTAAATTTCGTATTTATTATTCAATTTTCTATTCAAATTCAATTCAATAGTTACTAAATTACCTTGTAGACATATTTTGTGTTGTATGGGAGGTGCCACGCCCATTTGTCCAATCCCAACCGCATATAGCCTATGTTACATGTCGATACCTATAGAATTTATCCTGAAAGTTTCAAGAGAATCGGTACAGCCGTTTAGCCGTGATTGAGGGACAAACGGACAGACAGACATACAGACACACACTCAGTTTTATAATATATATAGGGATATAGGGATAGAATAAACACATATTACAAACAATATGTGAAAAAACACGTTAATCGTGTAATAACTGTTTAAAACAACAAAGAGAAAAAAAAATATAAATAATGTTGTATTAAAAAGAAGAGATATATATGTAATAAAATTTTTTTTTATGAAATGGAATTACTAAAAGATTTGTCTAAACAACTATCAACTATATTAACCAATTTGCGCAAAACCCCAAACAGAAAATATAGTATTGAATATATAACAGAAAAACTGAAAGAAATAGAAGAGTTTAAGGACAGATTTTTAATTCAACCCGGCATGAGCCACCCACAAAATGTCCAAGGACGCACTTGGTGGCAGCTGTAATCCCACCCGGTATGTTTCAGCCAAAAAAAGTCCAAGGACACAATTGGTGGCAGTTTTAATCCCACCCGGTATGATTCACCCCAAAAATGTGCAAGGGCGCAGTTGGTGGCATGGACCACTTCATATTCGATAGTTACTAAGTTACTTTTTAATAATATTTTTTGTTGTATGGGAGGAGCCACGCCCCGTTGTCCAAATCCAACCTCTTATGTGCTATTGCAAATTCCATTACTAACACAATTTTACCTTAAAATTTCAATAAAATCAGTAAAGCCGTGATATGGGGTAGAAAATTGTATGGGCGGTGCCACGCCCCTTGTCCAATTATTCCCATATTCGACACATAGCAGTACAACTCCATTCCAAATTTCACTAAAATATATCAATTAGTTGCTTAATTAGCTGTTATTTAAGTTACGTGTTGTGTGGGCGGTGCCACGCCCCTTGTCCAATTATTCCCATATACGACACACAGCTGGGAAAACATACTATACAGCTCCATTCCAAATTTCATTAAAATATATCCAATAGTTGATAATTAGCTGTTATTTAAGTTACGTGTTGTGTGGGAGGTGCCACGCCCCTTGTCCAATTATGCTCATATTTGGCATAAAGCTTGGAAAAGTTATTATGCAACTTCGTGCTAAATTTCGTATTTATTATTCAATTTTCTATTCAAATTCAATTCAATAGTTACTAAATTACCTTGTAGACATATTTTGTGTTGTATGGGAGGTGCCACGCCCATTTGTCCAATCCCAACCGCATATAGCCTATGTTACATGTCGATACCTATAGAATTTATCCTGAAAGTTTCAAGAGAATCGGTACAGCCGTTTAGCCGTGATTGAGGGACAAACGGACAGGCAGACATACAGACACACACTCAGTTTTATAATATATATAGGGATATAGGGATAGAATAAACACATATTACAAACAATATGTGAAAAAACACGTTAATCGTGTAATAACTGTTTAAAACAACAAAGAGAAAAAAAAAATATAAATAATGTTGTATTAAAAAGAAGAGATATATATGTAATAAAATTTTTTTTTATGAAATGGAATTACTAAAAGATTTGTCTAAACAACTATCAACTATATTAACCAATTTGCGCAAAACCCCAAACAGAAAATATAGTATTGAATATATAACAGAAAAACTGAAAGAAATAGAAGAGTTTAAGGACAGATTTAATTCCATTATTGCAAAGTCAAATCTGCAGAATGACAATGTGATCACAGAGGTTGACATTATTATACAAATACTAAAAAAGAATTAGAATCAAGGAAAATACTAGGAGAAGATAAAGATCGACAAGGTATTGACGAAGACTTAGACATTGAGAACAAAATAGTAGATAAAACAATGTCGGCGTTTAGCTTAGAAACCGCCATGAAGGCAATTCCAGCCTTCACTGGACAAAAAAAAGGAACTAGAAGCTTTCCTGAAGAAGGACCTTGTTGATTTTGTTTATTATGTAAAATTATCGGCGAGTGTACGAACTACACTGGGTACTGTAACTGTACCAACAGATTTTGATACTTTAAAAAAACTAATGCTGAATGCTTATAAAAAAGATATTTCCATAGCACAAATTTCAAAAAATTTAAGTACCTTAAAACAAGAACGCTCAACAGTTGGGCAATTCAAAGAAAAAATAATACAATTAGTAAATGACTTAGTTGAGTTGGAAACAACCAACATGGGTGCGAACATTAATGATAGCCATAGGGAAGCTTTCATTATATCAGGCCAGAATAGGGCATTAGCGACATTCAAAGAGGGCATAAATGAACAATTTCAATCAGTCATTTATGCGGCTCAACCAAAAACCCTTGCTGAGGCAGTAAACATAGCTCTTGAAATAGAAGGTAGACCACAAACAGGTCAAGTATTTGTAAGTAACGGACAAAATAATTTTAGAAATAACAAACAAAATAATCAACATATAAGTAATAACAATTTTAATGCTTACGATAGAAACAACAATAGAAATTTTAACAACAGTAACAGACAGTACAACAACAACAATTTTAACAATAATAATCAGTATAGAAACAACGGTAATACACAATACCAAAATAACAACAATTACCGAAACAATAACAGAAATAATAACAATTTTGGAAATATTAATTACAATAACAATGGCTACAGGTACAACACTAACAATACTAACAATACTAACCAAAACAATGACTATCGGAACGGAACTAATTGGAACAGTAACAATAGAAACTACAACAATCGTGGAAATAATAGGCACCAGGGAAATACAAATAGAAACAACAGACATGTACATATAGTAAATGAACAAGGAAACTCCCAAACCCCGGCTGCAGTACAAGGAAACAACAGACCACATTTAGTAAATGAACAGGTAAACTCCCAAACCCCGGCTGCAGTACACGAAAATCAGAGTTCTGCTCCGGGATACCAATAAAAATTTACTTGTTATCAAATAACATAACCAATTACATAATTTTAAGTTGCAAGAATGCTGTAACTTGCTTGACATTTTTAATTGATACAGGAGCTGATATATCCATTTATAAATCACAAAAATTACGTAACAACGAAATATATTGCGCAGATGACATTTGTAAATTCACAGGAATAACAAATGAGGAAATAAAATCTTTAGGAAGTATAAATTTAGAATTAGGTATTGACAACAAAAATATAGTACACAAATTTTGCATGGTAGATTCAAATTTTCCAATTACGACAGATGGTATAATTGGGAGAGACTTTTTAGTGAAATATGAGAGTAAAATAGATTTTGAAGCTTTTACAATAACTTTCACCATAGAGGATAGGGAATTTATAATACCAATAAATAATAAACCAATAGATAATAATAGCATTATTATACCACCAAGGACGGAAATAATACAACCAATATCAATACAATTGAAAGAGGATAGTGTAGTTTTAAATCAAGAAATACAAAAGGGTGTTTTCGTAGGAAATTCAATAGTACCAGCAGATGGTCGTGCACACATAAAACTACTTAATCTACTCCAAAGAAAGGTGCAGATGACAATAAAAAATGGCGTGTAGTGGTGGATTTTCGTAGATTAAACGACAAAATAGTGAATGATAAATTTCCATTGACAAGATTAGAAGATATTTTGGATAAATTAGGACGAGCAAAATATTTTTCTACGTTGGACATGACAAGTTCTTTTAACCAAATACCATTACATGAGAACTCAAGAGAGTTGACAGCTTTTTCAACAAATGATGGACACTATCAATTTAAACGATTACCTTTCGGATTGAAAATATCTTCAAATAGTTTCCAAAGAATGCTTACTTTAGTACTAAGTGGTCTCGGTACAGAAGCATTTTTGTATGTCGTGTAGTGGTGGATTTTCGTAGATTAAACGACAAAATAGTGAATGATAAATTACCATTGACAAGATTAGAAGATATTTTGGATAAATTAGGACGAGCAAAATATTTTTCAACGTTGGACATGACAAGTTCTTTTAACCAAATACCATTACATGAGAACTCAAGAGAGTTGACAGCTTTTTCAACAAATGATGGACACTATCAATTTAAACGATTACCTTTCGGATTGAAAATATCTTCAAATAGTTTCCAAAGAATGCTTACTTTAGCACTAAGTGGTCTCGGTACAGAAGCATTTTTGTATGTCGATGATATTATAGTTTTTGGGTGCAGTTTAACTCACCATAACAGTAATTTGCTCAAAGTTACCAAACGTCTAAGTAAATACAATTTGAAGTTAAATGCAATTTCCTTAAATCGGAAGTGGTTTATTTGGGACATTTAATAACAAGTGAAGGCGTGAAAACAGATCCTGCAAAATATGAGATAATTCAAAAATACCCAGTACCGAAAAATTCTGATGATGTGAGACGCTTTGTAGCTTTTTATAACTATTACAGAAGATTTATTGAACAATTTGCTGAAATTGCGAAACCGTTGAATTCTTTGTTGAAAAAGAGAGCAGTTTTTATTTGGTCAAATGAATGTGAAGAAGCTTTTAATACTTTGAGGACAAAATTGATAACGCCACCCGTTTTACAATACCCAAATTTTGATAAACCATTTATACTGACAACGGACGCATCAGACTTTGCACTAGGAGCAGTCTTGTCACAGGGAGAAATAGGACAAGATTTACCAATTTCTTACGCTAGTAAATCGCTACAAAAGCATGATATTAACAAACAAATAATAGAAAAGGAACTTTTAGCAATACATTGGGGAATTAATTTTTTTAGACCTTACTTGTACGGACGAAAATTTATAGTAGTGACTGACCACAGACCTTTAGTTTCACTTTTTACACACAAAAATCCGTCATCGAAAATGACAAGAATTAGAATGGATTTAGCGGATTACAATTTTGAAATAGTATACAAGCAAGGAAAAATGGACACAAACGCAGATGCATTATCAAGGAAAGAAATGGACAGTGAAATATTAAAAGCAATGATTCCAACAAAAGTGGATTCATCTGAACAAATTTTTATAACAACAAGGGGTATGCAAAAAGAAAATATTGAATTAAATGGGCAAGATAATAAAAAAATTGATGAATTAAATGGGCAAGAAAATATTGAAGAAATTAATGAAGTTAACAATACAGACAATTCTCAGAGGGAGCCTGTACACCTCTTTATCTGGGAATGTACATCGATGTCTGATATAAAAAATTTATATAAATTGAAATTTGAGATTGCAGTCGCAAATAGGCCTAAAATTATTATTAGCAATAACGAAGTTATTGTGAGGTGTAGCGAAAACCTGTCGAAACTAGATTCGATTTTGGGGAAGCTACAGTCTCTTATGTTTGACTCACTAATTGGGGAGCTAGCCCTCAGTGAGCGTGATATTTTAGTTAATTATATTGATAAATACCGGTTTAAAGAATATTATAATGCATATATGAAGAATTGTTACAGTTTGTCAAGAAAGAATGGATACAACAAGAATTGTAGACCCTTGATCAATAATACTGAATTAGAGAAAAATTTGCCAAAGAGAAAAATTTCATTAGAAAATGAATTTAGGAAGTATGGAATAGAAAATTTGCCGACAAATGATAGATTGCCAATTAATATAATATTGTATACGCCCCCGAAAGAAATAAAATCATGGATTACGATTTGTAAACTTATCCACGAGTTTCATGATACACCTACAGGAGGACATTTAGGTGTTAGAAAAACAGTATTACGACTGAAACAGAGATATGTTTGGAAGAATATGAGACAAATGGTTAAGACATTTATTAATGAATGCGAAAAATGTGCCAAAAATAAAATAACTAGGCACACAAAAGAAGAATTACAAATAACAGATACACCATCAACTAGTTTTGAAGTGATAACAATTGACACAGTCGGACCGTTAAGGATGTCAAATGAATTTAGATACATATTGACAATGCAATGTGAGTTGTCGAAATTTGTAGTAGTATGTCCACTAGAGCGTAAAGATGCACGAACAGTTGCTTAGTCAGCTTTAGTAGAACATTTTATTCTGAAGTATGGTTGTTTTAAAGTATTGAAATCTGACAGAGGTACAGAATTCAGAAACGAATTAATGAAAAACATATGCGAAATGTTAAAAACAAAACAAGTATTTTCTTCGCCTTACCATCATCAAGCAATTGGTGCCCTTGAACGTAATCATCGAGTTTTAAATGAGTATTTGCTTTCGCTTGCCGATGATTATGAATGGGACAAATGGATTGCATACTATATGTTTGCATACAACACGACACCGCACGTAGACACAAACTATACGCCATACGAAACAAACACAAAGACTTACAATTTGGAAAATTATGCCAATGAACTTAGGATTAGATCACATTCAGCTTTCAAAAAAGCAAGACAGATTGTTGAGGTAGTTAAGGAACGGAGGAAGTTAGCATACGATAAGAATTTGAATATAAGCAATTTTAAAGTAGATGACTTAGTATTAGTCAAATTAGAAACTAGGAAGAAAAATCAGAGGCCATATCATGGACCTTATAAAATAATAGAAAGATAAGGTGTGAATTCAGTAATAGATATCAGAGGAAAACATAAAGAATTCCCTAATAATATTTTAAAGAAATATATTCCATCAAAAGATGATATATAATTTATACTATTATGTTTACATTTTTTTTAATTAATTTTACATTGTACAAAAAAAAAAAAAAACCTATATAATTTTAAATTCAATATATTTTATTATAAATTTCAACACTATTAACTAGAATATAATTAATATATATAATTTAATAAGATTTATTCTCATTTATATATTTGTCTCGAATAATTCATTCTAATATACTATCAGTAATATATTATTTAAAAAATTTTAATAATATATATTATCCAAATTTGATTATTGCATACATACACTTTTCCAACCATCTTCTAAATTGCTTTGTAAATTATGTTTCAAATAATTTCCATCTGAAGGGTATGGGTGTAGTGTATCCATACTCACAAATTGCATACGAACACAAACAACAACAAACCAGCGCTTTAATATTGAAGCTGAATATTAGCGCGCTTAGGCATACAACATTGTTATTGTATATTTGCTTCAAAGTCTGAGCGTCAGCATATGCTACGCTTGGATCATTGAGCTCAATACAATGTTGCTGACGTTTGAGTTTCGATGCATTTGTTTATACTTCGATTTTTTTTAAAATTGAATGATATGTGTTTCACCTTTAATCTATTTTGTAGAATAAGCATATTTTGTAGAATTGTAGTTATAAGCATATTTTATAAAATCAATTGAAATTGATGGAGTCAACTGGGTATAAAAAGCACTGGTGATTCTGAAATAAAAGACACTTGATATCCAACTTTTGAGTTATCAATACCTAGGGAGCATATTGAGGGCTTATGGCCTATGCAAATATAAGCGGTGGAACGCTAGAAATTTCCAAAACAGTTTAAACATTACATTTTTCATCAGAAGAATATGAGGCGCTGAAGAAAACAGTGACAGAAAAGAAAGACGAACTACCTGACATTTGTTTATCGGACGGTTTTGTGTATAAACGGACTCTTTTTAGGACAGGGGACTGTATACCGGAGGACCGTGCCAGGAAGCTATGGGTGCCGTCTGAGCTGCGAAAGGAATTATCGCTGGCAGCTTGCTTTTCTCCTTCCGCAGGACACGACGGTATTCACAAAACCTTAGCCAAATTACGTGAAAAACATTATTGACCTGGCATGGTTGCAGATGCGCAGGGTATTGTAAAAAATTGTGATGTGTGCACTAAAAATCAAAATTTAGTTCGGCGTCCTCCAATGGGGGCGCAACAAATAACTGAAAGACCATTTCAACGATTGTATATCGATTTTATGGGTCCGTATCCACGAACCATTCATTTTTCCATATTTGTGTGGCTTAAGCCAATGCGAACAGCAACGACGGCAAATGTTGTGAAGTTTTTGGAAAGAGAAGTTTTTCATATTTTTGGTGTTCCGGAATATTTACATTCAGACAACGGAAAACAATTCGTGTCTTTAATGTTGAAGTCATTTTTGTAGAAATATGGTACAGGCCACGTCAAAACTGCTTTTTACTCGCCACAAGCATCGGAGCGAGTAAATCGATCAGTTCTTTAGGTGATCCGAGCATACGTAGGGGAAAACCAGAAATATTGGGATTTATATGTTAGGGACGTGGCATTTTCCCCGCGAAGCGTAATGCATAGCTCTATCGGCATTGAGCCTTATTCTGCGGTGTTTGGAAGCAATATGATGCAGCATGCTAATTCATATGAAATCGCTCGCCGACTAAATGCGGTAAAGGATACAGACGTTCTAATCACAAATCTTTCTGACAGGCAACAACTGCTCCGCTCTAAAATATATAGCGATTTCAAAATTGCACACGAGAAGTGTGAGAAGGTTTATAATACCTGAGCCATTTCTGACCCCTTTCGCGAAGAAATAAAAAACTGGAAATTCGGACTGTAGTTTAAATCAGGGTTGGCAACCGAAACCGAAACCGAAACCGAAACCGAAACCGAATGAAACCGATTCATTTTAGGGAGCGAAACCTAAACCGAAACTGATTCGTCGATTGAATGGGTTCAACCAAAACCAATTGAAAAGGTTACGGGTTTTTAATCGGTTTTCAAAAGGTTTTCGTACACAAAATTGACTTGAAGTTTTTTTTCCTAATAGAAAATTTATCGTATTTCATTTATTTATTTCATATATTTTTAAAATATAGGAAATATTTTTTTTAAATATTCAATAAATCTTTTTATAAGGCCGGCGTACACAGAGGCGTTATTCGCTATATAATTTCAGAACCATTTCCATATTTAAAAAATCTAGCAAAGTGCCTCACACAGGCAGCGATTTCACCGCAGTAGATTTTGTTTGTTATTTATTATATTGCTATGGAAACAATCAAAAAGTCTGACTGAAATGGTTCTGAAAATGACTATTTTGTTTGTTATTTATTAGACTACTATGGAAACAGTCAAAAGGTTTATTTTCAAAGTGATTCGAATTGGTTTTGAAACTGGCTTTTTGTGTTTGTTATTTATTGTATTGCTATGGAAACAGGCTGTATAAAAAACGCTATATTTTCAAAAATACAATTATTTGTGACAAAATTAATTTCGAAACCGCCTGCGGCACGAATGACGCCTCTGTGTGCGCAGGCATTTTTATGGTTTTTGAAAAGACTTGGAAAATTTTCGCTATTTTTTCGTAGTTTTATATGGCAGCCTTTTTCGTCTGATTTAGCTGATTCTCGAACTTGATCTCAATTCGGAGATAAAAACGTAAACCCAAAGTTTCACATCGATGTCTCAAAAAAAAAAACATTCCAGCCTGTATGGTGACAGAAAGACGGGGATATGGCTAAATCTGTTTTCGATGCTGATCATGAATATATATACTTATCCATACCGGACATGCGTCCTTATGGACGTTTCAAACGTTGTGTAGGGTATAAAAACTAGAAATTTAAGCAGAAATTTGTTTGAAAATGCGATTAGATAAGGAAATTCGGTAAATGTAGTTAGATTCAGCACCCTTGATTTATATTGAATTGATATAAAATTTCCTAACATTGGGCCATCTAGAAACCTTTTAAAACCGAAACCTTTTCAATCGCTCCAACCAACCGAACCCTTTTCAAAATCAAGGAGCGAAACCGATAACCAAAACCGATTGGCAAGTGGGAGTAAAACCGAAACCGAAACCTTTATTCGATTCGGTTGCCAACCCTGGTTTAAATTGATTTATTTTTGCGACTTGGCGCCTTTACTGTTCAAAACCAACTCAGTTAGTATACCAAAATGTTCTTGTTAGGTAGTGGGTTATAGGTGCACCGTTACAATATAGCGTGATGTTTTTGTACGTGAAATGAAGAGGCGAATATGAAGAAGCGACGATTACGATATTATAATGCACAGATGACGAGGCGATAACTGCAATACGATGACGAAGAAGCGAAGACTCCAATGATGAGATAGAAACGAATAGGAGATGAAAGTGATGACGATGAAGCGACGAAGATAGGGAAGATTTTCTATATTGGAAACGATGACGATTGAAGAGTTGACACCACCCAACTCACATTTGGCTGCGCTCGTAGAAGCTCGAACATTCTCCCCCCTTGGAAGCGATGCTTACAAAATTATTATGTTGGAGATTCAGTCTCGACAGGCAATTTACATACTTTGTTTAAAGCCCATTTCTTCAACTGTTTTGATGTAGCTTCTTTTGAAGTGATGTAAATTGGTTACACACAATTTCCAAAGACTTCTCATGACAATTAGGATTTCTCTTGAATCAATCAAAATTAATCTGAAGCGCGGCAGAAGTTTTAAGCGATGTTGGTGTGATCGCAGAGAGCGACGATGACGAAGCGACGAGTGCAGTGGCATCCGAATTTGACTTCATTATTGGTGAAGAGTAGTCTGTCATAGAGTGACCGCGGTGTAGCATGGTGTGATGACTTACTCCACACTCTTGGCATCTTTTCTTTGAAGGGCAGTTGCTTGATGTATGGTTGTGACCAAAACAATTAAGGCGCAAATTTTTGCGTTTTATCAAGTTTTAGCGCTCAATCTCGTTCATCATGCAGAATTCCTCAAAATTAAAAATGTTATGTGCAAATGACTGGTCACATAAGTAGCATTTGTTTTGTGGAATAGCCAAAAATGATGATTGCTGGTGATTTGCATGCTCTCTCGTTGATGAAGATGGTTGTTGCGATACTCTATGCTATGATTTCGTCGTCGACTGGTTGGCTTCGATAATGGTGGTGGTTTGACACCGTCGTTCGAGGAACACTGACAAGTTTTGTGTTGAAAGATTGAGAGCTGATGGCGACGACTGGCAATCCCATTTGATAGCGACTTCTTCCTCCCATCTTGCCTGCAATTCGGGATCGAGCTTTGAAACAACCAAATACACCACAAGTCCTTCAGAAATCTGAATTTTCGATGCTAACGACTGCAATGCTCGCATGTTGGCGTTTATTGTGTCGATGAAGTCTCTCATGATGGACGCACTCGTGTTGGTGATGCGATGAGTTTCGAAGATTTGGCGAAGATGTGAGTTGAAAATAAAACGCTTGTTGTCATATCGAGCGCCGAGGAGATCAAGTGCCTTCGTGTAATTTGCCGAAGTGATTTCCAATGATTGAATTACACGCGCTGCTTTTCCTGTTAAACTGATATTGGAACTTCTCGATTGGTAACAAGTCTCGATTGGTAACAAGTCTAGGCACTCGCGATATTCTCCGTCAAATGTTGATAATTGCAGCTTTGACGAATGCACATGTTGTCGGTATGAAGACATTTGCTGGGGTGATATGCGTGTGCTGGCCATGGTGCTGTCCAAATCTGATGCACGAAGATGGGAAATTTTCTCGATGAGCACTGATTTGACTTCGCAATACAGTTCTTCAAAATTACCGCGATGATTTTCTTGAAGCTGCAGCTTGTCTACTACCTCCAGTTGCTGCTGTACAGTTTCGAAACTTTGGTCCTTACAAGCAAAGACCTTTTCTGCTTAAATCCAAATACATTATTCTACTCCCAAATATGTATATATGTACAAATATATATGTAAAATTTTGTTTTACATTGATACTTGCTGTTTTTATTTGTATGATGAAGAATAATTTGTATGATGTGGACGTGATCGAATGAATGAACGTGGAGGTTGGACTGAAGGACTGATGTTATGAATGACGAGTTTAATGATGAATACGAACTATTGATGCGAAGAAAGTATTGATGAGATGATTGACTTCATGGTAGGTCTGAATGGTGTTGATGCTAAAGATGAGTATGATGATGAACGGTGAAATAAATGAGTTGACTTATGCGGACGGATGACTGATGTGTGTAAAAGAGTTGAATGACGAAGACGATTTCCAATGTGCCTTGAATGATGAATGTGTTGAATGCACGATATGAATTTTTAGCGCTGAACGAATTTTTAGCGCTGACGGACGAATAATGTTGCAAAAGTGTATGATGAGAAGGTTTTAATGATGACTGGAAGATTCGGACGAGTGGATGCGACGATTGAAAATGGTGAGACGAGCGATACGGACGGATGATTGGATGACGGATCTTTAATGATGAATAAGGGTGCGGGAGCTGCTGGCCAGTTCCATAATGCAGTTACATATACATGAAGAAAAATGGAAAATGTATTTTTCCAGCAGCTCGAACAACAAGCATTACGATAAGAAGAACTTTTTAAGCGCTTTTGTTTTCAAAAAATCTAATCAAATTGTTTGCTGCCAAAATAAAAACAAAAAGAAAAAAATATTAGAAATTCAAAATATATTTTTTTCACATTTGCAAAGCTTAATTTTCCGATAGGTTATTCCATATCGACCTGAACGGAAAATCTTGGATGATTTCCGTTCAGGGTAATTCCGCGTGTAATCGAAACGATTCTTGAAAAAATTACCCTCGACCTCTTCGATTTTAATGAAATTTGGAAGGTAGGTAAATAAATAACAGCGAAAAAACAAGTGAGTAACAAGTGACATGAATCACCCAAAAAAGTTCCAATGACGCACCTGGGTGTTGCTCTAATCCCAAATGACATGAATGATCCAAAAACCAGGCTTCACCGTCACCACCACCACCGAAACCGCACAATAAATATTGTAGTAACGTAAA
The DNA here is from genome assembly GCA_951394025.1 of Heteromyza rotundicornis. Lineage (NCBI taxonomy): Eukaryota > Metazoa > Arthropoda > Insecta > Diptera > Heleomyzidae > Heteromyza > Heteromyza rotundicornis. Next base: position 49,601,818 of record OX596011.1, on the reverse strand, counting down.
AAAAATATTTTGAAATCATAATAGTAACTTTAAAAAATATTTTCGAAAATAAAAGTTACGAGCAATGGAAGTAATATTTTCAAGCGAAAATAGCTATGCCGTAACCTTTAAAAATTATTTTCAAAAAATAAAATTTACGAGCAATGGAAAAAATATTTTTCGCTCATAATAGTTATGCGGCAACGTAAAAAAATATTTTCAAACCATAACAGTTATCGGCAATGGGAAAAATATTTCTTGCTCATAACAGTTATGTGGCAACGTAAAAAATATTTTCCAACCGTAACAGTTATCGGCAATGGAAAAAATATAAATTGCAGTTTAATAGTTATGGTGCAACTTTTTTGCAATAATACTTATAATAGATACATTTTTTTTTTTTTAAATCGACGAATCCCACGGCCCACTTACCCGCCCGACCGACCGAGGGGCGCATCCATATGACGCACGGACCGGTGACCGAACAGCAACAGTCCGGACTGTTCTGCTACGAAGAGTCAGGCGATAGAGTGAGTCCCTCGTTGGGAATATTCCACTAATCATAAAGGCTTTATAGTGGAAGTAATTAAATATTCCTTGTTCCTCTAAGCATGAAGGCTATAGCGCAGGTAATTGTAAAGATCGACGTTGAGCTAAGCAAAAAGGGCTTTTAGCTGTGTTTATTCTGCTAAGCATTAGGGCTATAGCGGAAATTAGATGTTATAGATATGATAATTATTTATTGAATTTAGGTATTTAAATTATTGTTTGTTAGGAAAAGAAGAATTTCCGATTTTGTTTTTTGAATTGAATTGTTGAAATTAATTGCATTGTATATATTATTGAAGTCGTCGCACGCTGTTCTGAACGGTTAAAATTTCATATAGTTGGATTTGGCTACTTTTACTTAAAGTAAATTATAATTTCTTGTTGCGCGGGAAGGTACTTTAATTTGCTCAACAGACATTCACTATTAACGTTGCCTTGTAGAGTTTTGAAAATGAATATTGAATTAAGCATTAGTCTACGGTTTTTTAGCGACGGAAGAGAAATTATTTTTAAACGATTTTCGTATGTTGGAAGATTAACATCTGGATTCCAAGGCAATCCACGTAAACAAAAAATTAAAAACGGTTTCTGCACAGATTCTATGGCATTGATGTAACAGTTATAATGAGGGCACCACACAATAGATGCATACTCCAAAATAGGACGGACAAGAGAAATATATAAAAGTTTAGTGATATAAGGATCATCAAACTCTTTTGACCAGCGTTTAATAAAGCCTAGAACACAATTTGCGTTGTTGATAGTTTTATTCACATGAGTGTTGAAACAAAGTTTTGGATCCATAGTTATTCCAAGATCTTGAAAAGAATTTAATGTTTCAAGTTCTTCATTTTCGATTTTATAAGTGTGTAAGATGGGGTTCACTCTTCTAAAAGTCATTTGTTTGCATTTCTTCAAGTTGAGATTCATTTTGTTTATTGTACACCAGTTACATAGCTTGTCAAGGTCCGTCTGTAAAGTTATAGTTTCACGTTTGTCATTGAATGAGTGGAAAAGTTTGACGTCATCTGCATGCATTAAAATATGGCTATTTTCAAAGCTGGGCATAGTTAATCGAGAATTTAACTTCGTTAACCCGGTAATAGTTAATCAAAAATGTAACTTCGTTAAATTAAAAAGTTATTTTCGTTGAAAAGTTAACTTCGTTATAAGTTAAATTAAATAGTTAAATTTTCTATAGAAAACAAAAAAATTTTTTTTATAAAACAAAACACATAAAAAAACATTTTAACTATATACGATTGAGTGCCAGCACTCACAGACGCTATTTTCGATCGGTTTTTAGCCTTTTATGCAAATATGAAATTTTTATCAAAAAGCTAAATTTCGTGTATGAAACAATTTATTTATATTTATATAAAGGAATACAAATTTTATTAGAATATTAAATAAAAATAATGGAACGAATGAAGTTTGGTTAAGAACAAATATCACAGGCCATTCTAAACACAATGGCGTCCTCAGCTTTTCGCCATTTTGAGAAATTTGAGAAATGGAAAATACGATGTCCGTAAACATCCTGACGATGGCTGAGAACGCAATTGGGTTTAGAATGGTCCATTCATACATACAAATGGAATATAAAATACTTCGAAATATATCGGCAAGTGTATTTAATTGTTTTATGAAATAATTTTTAAATTAGTCAGTTAAAAATAGTATTAATTCTTAATTTTTACTTTTTTTTTACATTAATTAATAAAAAAATTTTTTTGTTTCAAAGTTAACTAATGCTAGTTAATCGAAGAAATTTAACTTAACTAAATGAAAAAGTTAATGTTTTTCGAAATTAACTGAAACGTTAAAAGTTAACCAAAAATTTAATTTCGTTAATTAACTATTAACTAATTAACTAGTTAATGCCCAGCTTTGGCTATTTTTGATGATAGATGGTAGATCATTTATAAATAACAAGAAGAGAACAGGTCCAAGGTGACTGACTTCCTTGGTGTACACCAGATGTAACATTAAATTCAGTTGATTTGGTTGTTTTGAAAATAACTCGTTGTTTTCTATCCAATAAATATGAATTAATCCATTTTAATAATAATGGCGGAAATCCAAATTTCGACAGTTTCAAAGTTAATAATCTATGGTTTACTACATCAAAAGCTTTGCTAAAATCAGTGTAAATTACATCAGTTTGCAATCCTTTTTCAAAATTTTCGTTTACATGAGATGAAAATTCTAATAAGTTAGTTGTAGTTGACTTGCCAGGTAAGAAACCATGTTGAAAAGGTGAAATTGATTTGAAGATACTAGAGTTTATTTGAATGCAAATAATTTGTTCAAAAAGTTTTGCAATTGCACTTAATTTTGCTATTCCACGATAGTTTGTAATACTTGATTTGCTGCCGGATTTATGCAGTGGTATTATGAATGATGATTTCCAGGAAACTGGAAAGTTTCCACATGAAAGGGAATGTTTAAATAATAAAGTGATAGGTACAACAAGAACATTCTTTCAGAATGCACGAAGGTATGTTATCTGGACCACCTTCGAAACCAATCTTTAGTTTTTTGAGATGTTCCAATACTAAACTTCATCAATGACAGGTTGTAAAAGATCAAAAGGTGTTATATCAAAAGGATAGGTATTGTGACGGTAAGAATCCACAGAATATATTGTTAAGAAAAAATTGGCAAAAAGATTGCATATAGTTTCTTCCTTATCGGATTCAACATCATTATATTTCATTAGCGATGGATAGCCACTATCTTTACGTTTAATATTGATAAAGTTCCAAAAAGACATTGGGTCTTGCTTCAAAGATTTTCTCACTTTGTTTAAATAGTTGTTATAATTTAATTTGCAAGTAAAATTATATTTATAACGTAGATATGTATATTTCGATAAGTCTGTTAATCTGTGATATTTTTTATACAATCTGTAATATTTAGTTTTAGAATTTCTTAGTTTTCGCAGATCGTTGTTAAACCATGAGGGGTCCTTAGTTTCCTTTAGATTCGTTTTAGGAACCGCATACTCAAAACAATCATGAACATTTTTGGTAAACGTTTCTACTAATTGTTCGAGGAGATTAGCTGTCATTAAGCAATTTGTTTTAGTTAAATAAGACCAGTTAATATCAGATATACGTTTTTTTAGTTTTGTGTAATTAGTTTTCTTGAAGTCAAAAACTGTTGTAGAATTGTTATTGTTATAGGAGAGTTGTGTATGGAGAGTTATTGTAATTTCTAATGTGGGATGGTGAGCATCTTCAGGCAGCGTTAGAGGAGCTGACCGCGATATATTTAGATTAGAGAAATCGTCAACAAATATCAAATCCAGGATTCGGCTGTTTGTATTAAGATTTTGGTTGATTTGTGATAAACCTTGTAAGGCAAGAGAGTTAAGGAACTCAATATCGTTTAAATTATTTGATGATGGAAGCAGTTTAAAAGGGTTATCTATATCGCAAGGCGTTTCCTACGCCAGTTCCTTAAAAAGCGGTCACTCTGCCACTGTGGACGCGCAACCTGCTCCTCCTAGTAGTAGCCTTGAACAAACTCTACAAATATTCATGCAAAATATGTCTCAATTTATGTCTGGTATGCAAAATATGATGCAAGAAATGATAAAGAATCAAAGTCTTTTACTACAACATCTCATGTCTAAGCCATGAATGGTTTAAAAATATCATTCTGGAATGCAAACGGCCTGTGTCATCACAAATTAGAACTTCTCGAGTTCTTGAAAGAGTCCAGCATAGACGTTATGCTAATTTCTGAAACACACTTCACTGAAAAACACTTTTTCAATTTACCAGGATACAGACTCTATGACACAAAGCATCCAAGCGGAAACGCTAGAGGTGGAACCGCCATTCTCATTAAAAGTCGTATAAAACATTACGCTCTCCAGAATTATTGCACAGAATATATTCAAGCGACAAGTATTTCTCTCGATGAATACTTAAAAGGCCTAACATTAACAGCTATATACTGCCCGCCCAGACACAAAATATCTGAGCAACAATTCCAGACTTTTTTCCATTCTCTTGGACAAAAGTATCTCGTTGCCGGCGATTTCAACGCCAAACATACATATTGGGGTTCTCGCCTTATATCGCGAAAGGGCAGGCTCCTGTTGAACACTGTCAACAGACTCGGTCTTGACGTGATCTCTTCTGGCACGCCAACTTACTGGCCAACTGACAGTCGCAAAACCCCCGATGTCATTATGTAATAAATATTCTGTTTTCCGCAAAGATCGTAATTCAATAATAAATAATACTACAAGTGGAGGTGGTTGTTTGATTGCCATTCGATCCACTTATGTTTCAGAAGAAGTTATTCTTTAAATATTGAATTTTGCTGTGTCAAAGTAAAGTATCAGTCTTTAAATGTTTTCATTACGTGCTCATACATTCCTCCGAGCTCTTCCAGTGAAATTTACTTAAAACACCTATCAGTTATTAATGAAATTTGTTCCAGACTGAAACCAAATGAGCATGTTATTGTTTCAGGTGATTTCAATCTGCCAAGTATTTGTTGGGAAAGCGATATTTTTTTTTTTTTAATAGTAATTTTACTTAGGTCTAATAAGGATTTTTCAAAAATTCAGAAATTCAGCTTTTTTTTTATAATATTCAGATTAAAACTATTTGCCCTATATCCATTGATTTAGGCAATGTAGAGTTATCGTAATTAATATATGGGGAATATATTAGTTTCGTTTGAGACGTGAGGGATTCAGAGGTCTCAGTAAATTTCTAGCTAGAATGTTGCTTGTACTTCGAGGTAAATTTCGGAATTTCGTCTTTTACTGCAGGTATATTCAGGTCTCTGTGGATGTTAGTATTTTTTATATACCAAGGGGCTCTGGCAATTTGTCTCAGGATTTTAGATTGGACTCTCTGCAGTTTTTCCACGTTCGAGGGAGAGACAGTGCCCCAGAGTTCAATTCCATATGTCCATATGGGTTTTATTATACTTTTGTATATTTGGACTTTGTATGTGAGATTTAGCTTTGTGCCCTTGAGATTAGCCAATTTAGTTCCAATTGCTTTAATTTGCTCTGAGTGACTTTGGATTCAATATGTTTATGCCATGTGAGTCGGCGATCGAGATGCATTCCAAGATACTTGGTTTCGGAACTTTCAGGGACGACTTGGACGTTTATCTTCAGAGCAGGGCACGTGCCCCTTCTTAGAGTGAAGGTTAAGTGACAGCTTTTGGATTCGTTGACTTTGATTTTCCATCGTGATAGCCAATTACTTAGAGTGTCCAAGTGTTTTTGCACGTATAGAGATGCCATGTCTGGGTTTGAGTGAGAGCACATGATAGCAGTGTCATCAGCAAAAGTCGATATGAGAGTTCTATCACTTTTGGGCATATCTGCAGTATAGAGAATATATAGCAGGGGCGCGAGGACACTGCCTTGTGGTACTCCGGCCAGTATTTCGTATTTTCGGGAGACAAAGCTTTTGTATTTTACTACAAATTTTCTATTCGTGAGGTAGTTTTTGAGTAGACAATGCATATTAGCGGGAAGAATATGCTGTAGTTTGTAAATAAGTCCTTCGTGGCAGACTTTATCGAAGGCCTGGGTGATATCGAGGAAAACAGCGGAGCAATACTGTTTATTTTCGAAAGTGCCTTTTATTGAGTCAACAATGCGGTGCACTTGCTCAATAGTGCCATGCTTTTCGCGGAAGCCAAACTGGTGATCGGGAATCACTTGTTTTTCTAGAATTCTCGGTAGAATCAATTTTATTAAAAGTTTTTCGAAGAGTTTCGATATTACAGAGAGCAAACTTATAGGCCGGTATGACGTCACATAACTGGGATCTTTTCCAGGTTTGGAAACTTGAGATAGTTTCCAATCATCTGGGTAGTGACATGTTCTGAGAATCGCGTTAAATATGTGCAATAAGTGGGTTATTGCAACTGTTGGCAGTTCTTTTATCATTGTTGGCGTTATCAAGTCCGGTCCTGGTGCTTTTTTCGGGTCCAAGCTTTTGTTTATTGCCTCCATAAGTTCGTTTTTTTTAATCGCGATTGTACAAGAGGTATTATATGGGATTAATGTTGGTATTGGGATATCACCAGCTGTCGTGTTCGGGGTGAGCACGGTTTTTAGGTGGTTGGCAAAAGCTGCACCCTTTTCTCCATCGCTTCTGGCCCAGTTTCCATTTGGCAGCCTTATAGGGGGTTCTGTCAGTATTGGTTTTTTCATATTTTTTGCAGCTCGCCAGAGCGAGTAGTTTGTTGATTTTGTGGGTGCGAGATGTTCAACAAAAAGCTGGAATTCTCTTTCGGATTTCCTCTCAAGCTGCTTTTTTAGAATTCGAGAGACATCATTAAGCTGTTTTTTCAGATTTGGGGATCTGTTGTTTTGCCAATCGCGAAGTATTTTCCTTTTATTTTTTATTAACTGCTCTATGTCCTTTGGAGTACACTTTTCATAGCTGCGAGTTGAGCTTTTTGGGATTTGGGCGGGAGTGGCCGCTGCAGCTGCTTGGGAAAGCAAGAGTGTGAAATTACTAACAGCTGTGTGTATTTCAACTTTCGTTTTTAGTGACACATTAGGGATAATGTGGGAGCTTATATACTTTCGATATTTGAGCCAGTTTGTGAGTTTGCTGGTCAGTTTATCTGGTGGATTGGCCTCAGAACTTGGCGCATACTTTATTGTGATAATAGTAGGCGTATGGTCTGATGAGAGATCTAGAGAGGATTCAATAAACAATTGGCTCCTTTTTATAACCCTTATATTAACTTGCTTTGGGCGGACTATATATATATATCCTCAAATCTGCGGCGAGCTTTTTCATACACTTCCACATGAGCTAGAGCGCTGAAATTTGGAACTCCGGTGACAATGCATTCTATTAAATTTTGGGGTCCATCAGAGGCGTAGGGGGCCGTGGGGAGACTCAAACTTTTTTTTTTAAACATGGCATAACTTCCAATTCCTTCAAGCTACAATGTTGAAATTTGGTAGGTGAGTTCTTATTGACAAAATGAAATTTTTTACCCTTTGGAAATGGGGGTGTGGGGGCAAAGGGGAGCGGGATGGAGCCAATTTAAAGACCTAACTTTCGTATTTTGTAAGCTACAAGGCTGAAATTTTTTACTTAGGTTCGCATTCGGGAAAAAGAGTAAAAAAGGGGGAAAAAAGGGGGGAAAAAATGAAGGGTTTTTGGTGACTATAAAACCTGCAATGATATTCGGAGGAAAGTACCCAAAAACCCTTAATTTTAAATCGAAATTGCTGAAATTAATTTAAAGAAAATTTATTTTCTGCTTTTTAGTCGGTTAAAGGATTATATTTTAAAAAACTTGTTTTTTACTCTGTTTTTATTACAGTTTTGAAGACTGCAAAGTCAATGACATC
>OX596011.1:49539376-49593727 GCA_951394025.1 Heteromyza rotundicornis | reverse complement strand
GGTACCTCCCACACAACACATAACTTAAATACCAGCTAATTAAGCAACTAATGGCTATATTTTAGTGAAATTTGGAATGGAGTTGTACTGCTATGTGACGAATATGGGAATAATTGGACAAGGGGCGTGGCACCGCCCATACAATTTTCTACCCCATATCACGGCTTTACTGATTTTAATGAAATTTTAAGGTAAAATTGTGTTAGTAATGGAATTTGCAATAGGACATAAGAGGTTGGATTTGGACAAGGGGCGTGGCACCGCCCATACAATTTTCTACCCCATATCACGGCTTTACTGATTTTATTGAAATTTTAAGGTAAAATTGTGTTAGTAATGGAATTTGCAATAGGACATAAGAGGTTGGATTTGGACAACGGGGCGTGGCACCTCCCATACAACAAAAAATATTATTAAAAAGTAACTTAGTAACTATCGAATATTAAGTGGTCCATGCCACCAACTGCGCCCTTGCACATTTTTTGGGCGAATCATACCGGGTGGGATTACAACTTCCACCAATTGCGTCCTTGGACTTTTTTTGGCTGAATCATACCGGGTGGGATTACAGCTGCCACCAAGTGCGTCCTTGGACATTTTTTGGGTGGCTCATGCCGGGTGGGATTACAACCTGGCACCAAGTGCTTCCTTGCACATTTTTTTGGTGAATCATACCGGGTGGTATTACAACTGGAACCAAGTGCTTCCTCGGACATTTTTTGGGTGGCTCATGCCGGGTGGGATTACAACTGCCACCAAGTGCGACCTTGGACATTTTTTGGGTGGCTCCTGCCGGGTGGGATTACAACCTGGCACCCAGTGCTTCCTTGGACATTTTTTGGGTGAATCATACCGGGTGGGATTATAACTGGAACCAAGTGCTTCCTCGGACAATTTTTGGGTGGCTCATGCCGGGTGGGATTACAACTGCCACCAAGTGTGTTCGTGGACTCTTTTTTTGTGAATCATACCGGGTGGGATTACAGCTGCCACCAATTGCGTCCTTGGACATTTTTTGGGTGGATCATGCCGGGTTGGATTACAACTGCCACCAAGTGCGTCCTTGGCCTTTTTTGGCTGAATCATACCGGGTGGGATTACAGCTGCCACCAAGTGCGTCCTTGGACTTTTTTTGGGTGATTCCTACCGGGTGGGATTACAACTGGCAACAAGTTTCACGGGGGGAATAAACCAACTACAGCGCCATTGAAACTGTCGCAAATTCCTATATATATTTATTTTAAAATTTTATACAACCCGTGCAACGCCGGGTATGTAACAGCTAGTGTATAATATAAATTGCAAATGCTAAAATACACAAAAATAGAAAAATCGAAAAGTTGCCGCTTGATGTTATCGAGTTGTTATTGTCGATATTTTCTGTCACGATGACTTGTTCCTTTGACTGTGGCTGACCCATTTGAAACCACAGTGTTCCTGTCCATTCCATTGACTTCTAAATTTTATCGTAGAACGCCTTCTTCTTGGTTCTATTAACACAAGTAGGGAAAAAAGCCCTGCGATCGTCTTCTTGCCGCTTGCTACGGCGCCTATATTCTTCGATACTGATAGTTGGTGTGTGGTGGCCCCGCTGCCTTCGATGTTGGTGTGTACGTCGGCAAAATCTGGTCGCTGTTCGCTGCCTCCGGTACGTATTCCTCCTGTTGTGCTAGTTCTTCCCACTTTCTGAAGAGATCGTCGATTTCCGCCTCAGTCGACATTTGCTGACAATTTTCGTTTTTGTGTTTAAATTGCAATATAAATTTTATTGTCTCCTTTTATTTTGAACGTTATGTCCCTTTTACGAAATCCCTTTTGGTCAGTAGATTCCTTTCGTAAAGGCAAGATCGCCATGTAATGTTTAAACTGTTTTGGATATTTCTAGCGTTCCACCATATTTGCATAGGCCATAAGGCCTCAATATGCTCATTAGGTATTGATAACTCAAAAGTTGGATATCAAGTGTCTTTTATTTCAGAATCACCAGGGCTTTTTATACCCTGTTGATTCCTTCAATTTCAATTGATTTTATAAAATATGCTTATAACTACAATTCTACAAAATATGCTTATTCTACAAAATAGATTAAAGGTGAAACACATATAAATCAATATTAAAAAAAAAAAATTTGGAAATAATAATTACAATAACAATGGCTACAGGTACAACACTAACAATACTAACAATACTAACCATAACAATGACTATAGGAACGGAACTAATTGGAACAGTAACAATAGAACTACAACAATCGTGGAAATAATAGGCACCAGTGAAATACAAATAGAAACAACAGACATGTACATATAGTAAATGAACAAGGAAACTCCCAAACCCCGGCTGCAGTACAAGGAAACAACAGACCACATTTAGTAAATGAACAGGTAAACTCCCAAACCCCGGCTGCAGTACACGAAAATCAGAGTTCTGCTCCGGGATACCAATAAAAATTTACTTGTTATCAAATAACATAACCAATTACATAATTTTAAGTTGCAAGAATGCTGTAACTTGCTTGACATTTTTAATTGATACAGGAGCTGATATATCCATTTATAAATCACAAAAATTACGTAACAACGAAATATATTGCGCAGATGACATTTGTAAATTCACAGGAATAACAAATGAGGAAATAAAATCTTTAGGAAGTATAAATTTAGAATTAGGTATTGACAACAAAAATATAGTACACAAATTTTGCATGGTAGATTCAAATTTTCCAATTACGACAGATGGTATAATTGGGAGAGACTTTTTAGTGAAATATGAGAGTAAAATAGATTTTGAAGCTTTTACAATAACTTTCACCATAGAGGATAGGGAATTTATAATACCAATAAATAATAAACCAATAGATAATAATAGCATTATTATACCACCAAGGACGGAAATAATACAACCAATATCAATACAATTGAAAGAGGATAGTGTAGTTTTAAATCAAGAAATACAAAAGGGTGTTTTCGTAGGAAATTCAATAGTACCAGCAGATGGTCGTGCACACATAAAACTACTTAATCTACTCCAAAGAAAGGTGCAGATGACAATAAAAAATGGCGTGTAGTGGTGGATTTTCGTAGATTAAACGACAAAATAGTGAATGATAAATTTCCATTGACAAGATTAGAAGATATTTTGGATAAATTAGGACGAGCAAAATATTTTTCTTCGTTGGACATGACAAGTTCTTTTAACCAAATACCATTACATGAGAACTCAAGAGAGTTGACAGCTTTTTCAACAAATGATGGACACTATCAATTTAAACGATTACCTTTCGGATTGAAAATATCTTCAAATAGTTTCCAAAGAATGCTTACTTTAGTACTAAGTGGTCTCGGTACAGAAGCATTTTTGTATGTCGTGTAGTGGTGGATTTTCGTAGATTAAACGACAAAATAGTGAATGATAAATTACCATTGACAAGATTAGAAGATATTTTGGATAAATTAGGACGAGCAAAATATTTTTCAACGTTGGACATGACAAGTTCTTTTAACCAAATACCATTACATGAGAACTCAAGAGAGTTGACAGCTTTTTCAACAAATGATGGACACTATCAATTTAAACGATTACCTTTCGGATTGAAAATATCTTCAAATAGTTTCCAAAGAATGCTTACTTTAGCACTAAGTGGTCTCGGTACAGAAGCATTTTTGTATGTCGATGATATTATAGTTTTTGGGTGCAGTTTAACTCACCATAACAATAATTTGCTCAAAGTTACCAAACGTCTAAGTAAATACAATTTGAAGTTAAATGCAATTTCCTTAAATCGGAAGTGGTTTATTTGGGACATTTAATAACAAGTGAAGGCGTGAAAACAGATCCTGCAAAATATGAGATAATTCAAAAATACCCAGTACCGAAAAATTCTGATGATGTGAGACGCTTTGTAGCTTTTTATAACTATTACAGAAGATTTATTGAACAATTTGCTGAAATTGCGAAACCGTTGAATTCTTTGTTGAAAAAGAGAGCAGTTTTTATTTGGTCAAATGAATGTGAAGAAGCTTTTAATACTTTGAGGACAAAATTGATAACGCCACCCGTTTTACAATACCCAAATTTTGATAAACCATTTATACTGACAACGGACGCATCAGACTTTGCACTAGGAGCAGTCTTGTCACAGGGAGAAATAGGACATGATTTACCAATTTCTTACGCTAGTAAATCGCTACAAAAGCATGATATTAACAAACAAATAATAGAAAAGGAACTTTTAGCAATACATTGGGGAATTAATTTTTTTAGACCTTACTTGTACGGACGAAAATTTATAGTAGTGACTGACCACAGACCTTTAGTTTCACTTTTTACACACAAAAATCCGTCATCGAAAATGACAAGAATTAGAATGGATTTAGCGGATTACAATTTTGAAATAGTATACAAGCAAGGAAAAATGGACACAAACGCAGATGCATTATCAAGGAAAGAAATGGACAGTGAAATATTAAAAGCAATGATTCCAACAAAAGTGGATTCATCTGAACAAATTTTTATAACAACAAGGGGTATGCAAAAAGAAAATATTGAATTAAATGGGCAAGATAATAAAAAAATTGATGAATTAAATGGGCAAGAAAATATTGAAGAAATTAATGAAGTTAACAATACAGACAATTCTCAGAGGGAGCCTGTACACCTCTTTATCTGGGAATGTACATCGATGTCTGATATAAAAAATTTATATAAATTGAAATTTGAGATTGCAGTCGCAAATAGGCCTAAAATTATTATTAGCAATAACGAAGTTATTGTGAGGTGTAGCGAAAACCTGTCGAAACTAGATTCGATTTTGGGGAAGCTACAGTCTCTTATGTTTGACTCACTAATTGGGGAGCTAGCCCTCAGTGAGCGTGATATTTTAGTTAATTATATTGATAAATACCGGTTTAAAGAATATTATAATGCATATATGAAGAATTGTTACAGTTTGTCAAGAAAGAATGGATACAACAAGAATTGTAGACCCTTGATCAATAATACTGAATTAGAGAAAAATTTGCCAAAGAGAAAAATTTCATTAGAAAATGAATTTAGGAAGTATGGAATAGAAAATTTGCCGACAAATGATAGATTGCCAATTAATATAATATTGTATACGCCCCCGAAAGAAATAAAATCATGGATTACGATTTGTAAACTTATCCACGAGTTTCATGATACACCTACAGGAGGACATTTAGGTGTTAGGAAAACAGTATTACGACTGAAACAGAGATATGTTTGGAAGAATATGAGACAAATGGTTAAGACATTTATTAATAAATGCGAAAAATGTGCCAAAAATAAAATAACTAGGCACACAAAAGAAGAATTACAAATAACAGATACACCATCAACTAGTTTTGAAGTGATAACAATTGACACAGTCGGACCGTTAAGGATGTCAAATGAATTTAGATACATATTGACAATGCAATGTGAGTTGTCGAAATTTGTAGTAGTATGTCCACTAGAGCGTAAAGATGCACGAACAGTTGCTTAGTCAGCTTTAGTAGAACATTTTATTCTGAAGTATGGTTGTTTTAAAGTATTGAAATCTGACAGAGGTACAGAATTCAGAAACGAATTAATGAAAAACATATGCGAAATGTTAAAAACAAAACAAGTATTTTCTTCGCCTTACCATCATCAAGCAATTGGTGCCCTTGAACGTAATCATCGAGTTTTAAATGAGTATTTGCTTTCGCTTGCCGATGATTATGAATGGGACAAATGGATTGCATACTATATGTTTGCATAGAACACGACACCGCACGTAGACACAAACTATACGCCATACGAAACAAACACAAAGACTTACAATTTGGAAAATTATGCCAATGAACTTAGGATTAGATCACATTCAGCTTTCAAAAAAGCAAGACAGATTGTTGAGGTAGTTAAGGAACGGAGGAAGTTAGCATACGATAAGAATTTGAATATAAGCAATTTTAAAGTAGATGACTTAGTATTAGTCAAATTAGAAACTAGGAAGAAAAATCAGAGGCCATATCATGGACCTTATAAAATAATAGAAAGATAAGGTGTGAATTCAGTAATAGATATCAGAGGAAAACATAAAGAATTCCATAATAATATTTTAAAGAAATATATTCCATCAAAAGATGATATATAATTTATACTATTATGTTTACATTTTTTTTAATTAATTTTACATTGTACAAAAAAAAAAAAAAACCTATATAATTTTAAATTCAATATATTTTATTATAAATTTCAACACTATTAACTAGAATATAATTAATATATATAATTTAATAAGATTTATTCTCATTTATATATTTGTCTCGAATAATTCATTCTAATATACTATCAGTAATATATTATTTAAAAAATTTTAATAATATATATTATCCAAATTTGATTATTGCATACATACACTTTTCCAACCATCTTCTAAATTGCTTTGTAAATTATGTTTCAAATAATTTCCATCTGAAGGGTATGGGTGTAGTGTATCCATACTCACAAATTGCATACGAACACAAACAACAACAAACCAGCGCTTTAATATTGAAGCTGAATATTAGCGCGCTTAGGCATACAACATTGTTATTGTATATTTGCTTCAAAGTCTGAGCGTCAGCATATGCTACGCTTGGATCATTGAGCTCAATACAATGTTGCTGACGTTTGAGTTTCGATGCATTTGTTTATACTTCGATTTTTTTTAATATTGAATGATATGTGTTTCACCTTTAATCTATTTTGTAGAATAAGCATATTTTGTAGAATTGTAGTTATAAGCATATTTTATAAAATCAATTGAAATTGATGGAGTCAACTGGGTATAAAAAGCACTGGTGATTCTGAAATAAAAGACACTTGATATCCAACTTTTGAGTTATCAATACCTAGGGAGCATATTGAGGGCTTATGGCCTATGCAAATATAAGCGGTGGAACGCTAGAAATTTCCAAAACAGTTTAAACATTACATTTTTCATCAGAAGAATATGAGGCGCTGAAGAAAACAGTGACAGAAAAGAAAGACGAACTACCTGACATTTGTTTATCGGACGGTTTTGTGTATAAACGGACTCTTTTTAGGACAGGGGACTGTATACCGGAGGACCGTGCCAGGAAGCTATGGGTGCCGTCTGAACTGCGAAAGGAATTATCGCTGGCAGCTTGCTTTTCTCCTTCCGCAGGACACGACGGTATTCACAAAACCTTAGCCAAATTACGTGAAAAATATTATTGACCTGGCATGGTTGCAGATGCGCAGGGTATTGTAAAAAATTGTGATGTGTGCACTAAAAATCAAAATTTAGTTCGGCGTCCTCCAATGGGGGCGCAACAAATAACTGAAAGACCATTTCAACGATTGTATATCGATTTTATGGGTCCGTATCCACGAACCATTCATTTTTCCATATTTGTGTGGCTTAAGCCAATGCGAACAGCAACGACGGCAAATGTTGTGAAGTTTTTGGAAAGAGAAGTTTTTCATATTTTTGGTGTTCCGGAATATTTACATTCAGACAACGGAAAACAATTCGTGTCTTTAATGTTGAAGTCATTTTTGTAGAAATATGGTACAGGCCACGTCAAAACTGCTTTTTACTCGCCACAAGCATCGGAGCGAGTAAATCGATCAGTTCTTTAGGTGATCCGAGCATACGTAGGGGAAAACCAGAAATATTGGGATTTATATGTTAGGGACGTGGCATTTTCCCCGCGAAGCGTAATGCATAGCTCTATCGGCATTGAGCCTTATTCTGCGGTGTTTGGAAGCAATATGATGCAGCATGGTAATTCATATGAAATCGCTCGCCGACTAAATGCGGTAAATTATACAGACGTTCTAATCACAAATCTTTCTGACAGGCAACAACTGCTCCGCTCTAAAATATATAGCGATTTAAAAATTGCACACGAGAAGTGTGAGAAGGTTTATAATACCTGAGCCTTTTCTGACCCCTTTCGCGAAGAAATAAAAAACTGGAAATTCGGACTGTAGTTTAAATCAGGGTTGGCAACCGAAACCGTAACCGAAACCGAAACCGAATGAAACCGATTCATTTTAGGGAGCGAAACCTAAACCGAAACCGATTCGTCGTAACCGATTGAATGGGTTCAACAAAACCAATTGAAAAGGTTAGATTTTTTTTTTGGTTATTTGAGCGTCAGCATATGCTACGCTGGCCAAAAATAATATCTACGAATTCGCTCTATCGTTTTGTTAATGCCGCCATGCGACGAAAGATGACTGTCATGAGCCATTGCAATATGTCTTCCACTAAACCTTTGGAATCCAAAGTTTCCATACAAGATCGTCTTGCAACAGCTCTCCGGAAGCGTGCTCTGTCCGTCTGTACAAATAATCATCAATTATCTTCAAATCTGGAAATTTCGTTATATTTTCTTTAATATTTCTAATTAGTTCGTTATGCTTGTCCGTTTTAAAATATGGCGAATCTAGATCTACGAAAACTCGACTATCGTTTTCTAAAGCTGAGAGGTCCTCGGTATTTACTCTCGAAAGCGCATCAGGAACTACGTTTTGTGTACCTCGCCGATGTTGAATTTTAAACTGAAAACCCTGAAATTTTAAAGCCCACCTTGCCAACCTTGAGTTGAGGTCTGTCTGAGACATGAGCCACTTTAATGACGCATGATCCGTAATCACAGTGAACTCATGCACTGAAAAAAAAGACAGCTTTAAAACCAAGTAAATTTGGTGCTTGATTAAAGGACACATTTTTTCCTTAATTTAAGGAATTTTTCCTAATTTTAAGGAATTATTCTTGAATTTAAGTAAAAGTACCTTAAAACGGAAATCACCGCCTCTTTAAAACAAATTTATATTTTTCTTTATTTTAAAGACAGCTGATTTTATCAATTGTGAGTAAATTTGAACTTTATTTAAAGAAATTCGTTTTTAATATATGGAAAAAATATTTTTTTTAGTATACGTGTCCTCAATTCTAGTATTTATTCCAAAATTTTTATAAATATTTTCCTATTTTAAATTCAAAGAAAATTGTACTTACTTTTAGTAAAAATCTTTGTTTTTAAGAAAGATATTTTTATAAATTGAAAGTAAGATTCAGGTTTTTTTTAAAAAGTGAGTATTTCAAAATAGAAATTGCTAAAAATAGAATTGATTTAAATAATAAAAAACAAATATTTCGCATAAATATAAATTTTGGAATACCCGTGCGGGAGTTGAACCCGATACGTTTTGATAGTGAAGCGGAGGTCTTAACCACTGCACCGCAGCAGCTGCTGATTTTACTAATTTTAGTAAATTTTTACTTTATTTAAAGAAGTTTGTTTTTAATACAAGGAAAAAAAATTGTTTTGTATACGTCTAATGTAGTTTTCCAAAATTTTTAGAAATTTCTAGAAATAGAATTGATATAAATAAAAAAAAATATTTGGCATGAATATAAATTTCTGCTTGTCCCAGGCGAGAGTCGAACCTGATACCTTTTGATCGGGAAGCAAAGGTCCTAGCCACTGCACCACGGCCGCCGCTGGTGTGAGACGTAGTGAAAATTAGACGCCAACGCAATTATGCTGTCTATAGCACAGTCTGTTGATTGGTCTTGTCATAACGCCAAAGGTAGCAGGTTCGAATCCCACCGAAGTGAAATCGTAAGTACATATTTGTTATCACTATAAATTGTAAATTTAATTTAAGTTAATAAAATGAAATATGATTTTAAAAAATATAAAAGAAAAAGGAAATATAAAAAAATGAACAAATACAATAAAAAAAAAATTTTTTGGAGAAATTTTTGTCATAAAAACGAAGAAAAACTTCTTAGAATTAAAGAACTTTTTACTAAATTCAAAGAAATATTCCTGTTATGAAAGAAATAAGTATTAAATTTAAAGTCAAAATATATACTCATCTTAAGTAAAAGTGTTCCCTAATTTCAAAGCTATCATGACTTTAGTGCTGTTTCATTCCCCTTTTTTCTTTGGATTAAGGCATTTTTCCTTAACTGGAGTACACTTTTTTTTCAGTGTGTCCTTCGACATACGCTCGGAATTTCTGAATACTTAGTATTGCTGCTAAGCATTCCTGTTCGATGACTGAGTAATTGCGTTGGGTTTAATTAAGTTTCTTCGACATATACCCTATCTTAAACTCTTCACCCTTCTCATTTACCTGCACCAAGACACTTCCTATACCAGTTTTGCTTACATCGCACTGTATTAAAAACTGTTGTTTTTGAGCTTCATTGCTCCATACAAACTTTCGACTTGTTTTCAACAAATCAGTCAAAGGAGAGCGTAGTTCCTGATGAACTTCCGGTACCAGCCTGACATACCTAAAAATCGGCGAAGTTGCTTCACTGATTTCGGCGACGGAAAATCATCAATAGCGAAAACTTTTTCTGGGTCGGTTCGAATAGTACCATTCCCTACTATATGTTCAAGATAGCGTACTTCTTTCAAGCAGAATTGGCTTTTCTGAACGTTTATTGTTAAACCTGAACTTCGCATGTACTTAGCTACTTCTCGCAAAACATCAACATGCTTTTGAAAGCTATCTGAAACGATAAGAAGGTCATCTACACTGAAAAAAAAGTGTACTCCAGTTAAGGACAAATGCCTTAATCCAAAGAAAAAAGGGGAATGAAACAGCACTAAAGTCATGATAGCTTTGAAATTAGGGAACACTTTTACTTAAGATGAGTATATATTTTGACTTTAAATTTAATACTTATTTCTTTCATAACAGAAATATTTCTTTGAATTTAGTAAAAAGTTCTTTAATTCTAAGAAGTTTTTCTTCGTTTTTAAGACAAAAATTTCTCAAAAAATTTTTTTTTTTATTGTATTTGTTCATTTTTTTATATTTTCTTTTTCTTTTTATTTTATATTTTTTAAAATCATATTTCATTTTATTAACTTAAATTAAATTTACAATTTATAGTGATAACAAATATGTCTTACGATTTCACTTCGGTGGGATTCGAACCTGCGACCTTTGGCGTTATGACAAGACCAATCAACAGACTGTGCTATAGACAGCATAATTGCGTTGGCGTCTAATTTTCACTACGTTTCACACCAGCGGCGGCCGTGGTGCAGTGGCTAGGACCTTTGCTTTCCGATCAAAAGGTATCAGGTTCGACTCTCGCCTGGGACAAGCAGAAATTTATATTCATGCCAAATATTTTTTTTTATTTATATCAATTCTATTCCTAGAAATTTCTAAAAATTTTGGAAAACTACATTAGACGTATACAAAACAATTTTTTTTCCTTGTATTAAAAACAAACTTCTTTAAATAAAGTAAAAATTTACTAAAATTAGTAAAATCAGCAGCTGCTGCGGTGCAGTGGTTAAGACCTCCGCTTCACTATCAAAACGTATCGGGTTCAACTCCCGCACGGGTATTCCAAAATTTATATTTATGCGAAATATTTGTTTTTTATTATTTAAATCAATTCTATTTTTAGCAATTTCTATTTTGAAATACTCACTTTTTAAAAAAAACCTGAATCTTACTTTCAATTTATAAAAATATCTTTCTTAAAAACAAAGATTTTTACTAAAAGTAAGTACAATTTTCTTTGAATTTAAAATAGGAAAATATTTATAAAAATTGAGGAATAGATACTAGAATTGAGGACACGTATACTAAAAAAATATTTTTTCCATATATTAAAAACGAATTTCTTTAAATAAAGTTCAAATTTACTCACAATTGATAAAATTTGCTGTCTTTAAAATAAAGAAAAATGTAAATTTGTTTTAAAGAGGCGGTGATTTCCGTTTTAAGGTACTTTTACTTAAATTCAAGAATAATTCCTTAAAATTAGGATAAATTCCTTAAATTAAGGAAAAAATTTGTCCTTAGTCAAGCACCAAATTTACTTGGTTTTAAAGCTGTCTTTTTTTCAGTGTAAGTAGATGAAAACTTCGTTGCGAAGATGAGGTGGGATAACTTTATCCATCAAACGTGACATGGTCTGTGGCGCATTGAACAGGCCAAATGGCATAACCTTGAATTGGTAAAGCGGCCTGCCGGGTACAGTTAAGGGCGTTTCTATCGCGTGACGAAGGGTCAAGGGGAATTTGCCAAAACGCATCCTTAAGGTCAAGACTCGTTATGAATTCGGCCTTAGGAAGTCGACTTAATATCCCAACTATATTGGGCAATGGATATGCATCCTTGATTGTAACCTCATTGACTTTCCTGCTATCGAGACACAGTCTAACTTTGCCAGGCTTCTGCACTAACGCTATCGGACTCCTCAATTACATCAAGATCGAGCATTCGGTCCACTTCGGCGTAAATTAATTTTTCAATTGCGGGGGATACGGGAAAATGTCGCTGTTTGATTGGTTTAGCACCACCAACTTCAATGACATGAGAAGTTACATTTGTCTTACCCAAACCTTCTTGAGCAAAAGACAGAAAAAGATCAATAACATTTTTGAGCTGCTTTTGTTGTAACTCTGATAAAACATGCATATTTGGATCTCGAGGCATATCATCAATTTTTATTTCTGAAACGAGACCATCGGGTAAAAGTTCGATGCCAAGATACCAGTTTTGAGACAAGCTCGGAATAACAAAAACAGAAATAGGTTTTGTTTTGTTATTAAAGGAACTTTCGGTATATATTTGACCTACTATGGCTTGAGATGTACCATCAGCGGTACGAACAAAAGATTTACTTGTTTTAAAAGAAGAATTCGATGCTATAAAATTGATGGCGCATCAATCAGTTGATTTTATAGCATCGAAATCTTCTTTTAAAACAATTAAATCTTTTGTTCGTACCGCTGATGGTTCATTTCAAGCCATAGTAAGTCAAATAGAAACCGAAATTTCCTTTAATAACAAAACAAAACCCATTTCTATTATTATTATGAACCATCATTTCACTTTTAACTAATTTATATGAACCGAAATAAAATATTTAAAACGATCCCTACAAAAAAAATACACAACCTCCTCATGACATTATGTAGCTAGAAATCAAACTTGGATGTATTTACGCAAACATTATAAAATCAGATTTTCTTTAATTAAATTTGGAAAAATAATTTCATAGTAATCTTAAAACTAATTTCAGAAGTAATTTTAATTCGTATCATAGATACAGAGCTAAATAAAAATGAAACGTAGTTAAAAATGGTAATATGAATCTATTCATATTAAAATATTTTTAGGTATCTTAAATAGAATACGAAAACTAAGATATTCCTTTCCAATCTCAATGGAAAAAAAAATAATTTCAAAAATAATTTCAAAGAACGAAAAGGCAAATTAAAAGTTAAATTTCAACATCAAAATAAAATATGGTACATAGTGTATTTGTCCAGCTTCAATTCCTCTCCCATAGTTAATTACGGGATTGCCAGATAAAAAAAATTAGATTAAAGTTGAGAGAGATATATTTTAATTTTAACTAGCGGATTTTACTCAACGATTTTAGATTTCCGATAAAAATGATGTTTCACTGAACTGAGAAAATAATATAATGCAAAAATTACTTACATACTCAATATCGATGCGAAGCTCCCACGAAGAATGATCATTGCTGCAGCGTTTCCAGATTGATGATGTCGTCGTCATTTGGATGATTTTGGGGTCCCAATGATAATTGGATGATTTAAGCGTAAAAAATTACGATTTGAGAGAATCCAGAAAGAAAGAAATTTCTACTCACATAATACCATATATGTAATACTTCTATACAATAAAATTTCAGTCGCTCGCATTACAGTACAGATGAATAGTTATCTGAGCAAGAAAACCTATGGCGCATACGGCCAAAAAGATTGAAGAAAACAAAGGGGCGGCTGAACATTTTTTAAGTGAACACAAAATTCCAAAAACTTTAAAAATTTTATATATTTGTGTGTTGTTTTATATTTTGTGCTGTGAAAATATTTAACACAAATGCCTCGTGGATTCTTTCAAAGCGAACAAAAGGAATAAATCAAATAATATCGTGCTGCGCGCAAATTTACTTCAAATCCTGGAATCAGTATACAATTGTTAACACATACAAATGAAAAATAAACAAAAATACTAATACATATAAAACCTGCGCATGCGCACAATTTTCACTAGTATTAAACGAGTGAATTGAATTCGGAGTTCAAGCACATTGCTCAGATAGGTTGCTAGCAATATAGAAGTATTAAATACATGCATAATACTAAATATAGTCAAGAAGTAGTCAATACTTCGAAATATGTCGGCCTCTGTAGTTACTTGAATTTTGTTTTTCAGGGTGTATTCCGTTATCAGGCTAATCTTTCAAAAGCAATAGCGCTGCTAACAGGTGTGGTAACGATGTCATTGATGGCTCTTTTGAAAGAGCACAAGATCCCATGTGCACTTCTGAGAAAACTGACCTAAAATATTGGGAAATTTGATTTTTTGCAATACTTTTGAAAGCTCCTGCGGCTTTCAGCAGCATTTATTAATCTTGATGTCGGTCTCAAAAAATTCTATCATCTTTCCCATGTGCACTTAAGAGGGTCCGGTTCCAATCTGTTCAGTGGTTTGGTCAAAAAATGCAATTATGTAGATGCAGGTCCAAAATAGATTCGTTTTGATGTTAAATTATAATCCTGGTATACAGTCCTTAAATCTAACTTATTTTTCAATCATAAGATCAATATTATTTTCGCCTCTTCATGGATTTTTTAACATTTAAAAAGAGACTAGAAAACTGAATTTTGTGAAAAACTTGAAAATGAACCAAATACACAAATCAAAAGCAAAGTTTTCAGTTTTAAAACAGTAGGCGGCGCCACAAGTTTTGAGTTGAATAAAATATTTTTTGATATTTGCCTACTTGAGAAATGAGTTAGTTACAGTGTTTTATTGTAATAATTGGCGAAAAAACCATTGTAACCATAAAAAGTATGGATTGTTAAGAGCGCAGTTACCAAGAAAGTAGTTCTGATCAAAATGGTCAACATTTTATAAGTTTTTTTATAACCCTTATATAAACTTGCTTTGGGTGGACTATATATACTATATATATATATATATATATATCTGCTTACTAATGCATAAATTCGATACTTATTGATAACTAGCAGGGCCCGGTCCGCTTTGCTGGCCCTAAAAAAGCTATTTTTGTCATAATAAATAAATGAAAACAATTGTCAAATATTTTTATTGGGAGCCCAAGTGTACCATTTTGAAATATTGAATTGTATGAAAAGTGCCACGTCCCGCTGTCCAATTCCTACCATATGTAACATTGAACTTAGAATTGAAAGCATAACATAATTTCCTGTTGGAAAATGTTCATTGGGAGCCCAAGTGTAACACTTTTTAAAATATTGAATTGTATGGGAAGTGCCACGCCCCGCTGTCCAATTCCAATATGTTGCATTGAAGGCATAGAACCATTTCCCGTTGAAGAATATTCAATGGGAGCCCAATAATGACACTTTGAGGTATTGGATTGTATGGGCGGTGCCTCGCCCCTTTGTAAAATTACGCCGATATGTTGCATTTAGCTTAGAGTTGAAACGATGAAGCCATTTGCCAAATTTCGTTATAAAACATTGTGTGGGAGCGCTATTACAGCATTTTCAAATATTGACTTGTATGGGCTGTGCCACGCCCCATTGTCTAATCCCGGCCATTTGTAGCACAGATTATGGCTGGGGTCTTATAGTATGTTCATGGCAAATTTAATTTTCTTGTGATCAAAAACGTCTGAGATATAGCAGTTTTTACTAACTTGTGGGCGTGTCAAAACCTAGCCTATGTCACGACACACATATAAACACATATATAAATTTTGGTGAGAATCGGTGCTGTAGTTTTCGCGTCTACTGGTAACAAACATACACGTCTCTTTTAAATATATAGATTATAATCGATACGGTAAAAGAAATTGGTTTGACCTCAGTACAATATAATTTATATTTATTGTTGAGAAAGCAAATACCGACCAGTTTCATAGTATTTTCAGTTCTAATTTTATTATTGCTCAACGGCGATATTTATACAAAAACTTTACACTACAGACTACAAAAATACTTACAAACTATGCTGAGCACAAGAAAACCAGAGATAAAAATACGCTATAGCATTGGTCTTCTTGTGTTCATACAGTGGAATTGTTATCAGTTATGCTCGCAACAGAATACCAAATATAGTGTTGGTATCCGTAGGCTTACATTAGGAGATAACAATTTACGATTATATTGACCGCGAAGGGTTCATATGGCAATGCTACATGCGCGAGTCGATAAGAACATTTGAATTGCATTTTCTTATCTTACATGCTTGGTATAGAATAACAATGTGTTCAATAACTATTGGACATTCTGGCGGCCGGCGTTATAGCCCACCGGTGCGGAAAAATCAATTAGAACTTTCTTTCTTGTGTTACATTTTGATCTTAAAAAATACCCTAAAATAGCTAACATTAAAACACTAAATAAAATTAATGAAGTGTGACCGCTAATGTGATGAAAACTTATGGTCTGCAACTGAATATTTTCCCTCTTTAGGATGTTGATTTGCTTCCTCAAGTTCTCGATATCCTTAGTGTTGTTTACCAGCGTGGAGTCGAACGGTTTTACTTTGTCGTCGGCAATGGATTCAATATCTTTAGTCCAGGATGATACACTTGTTGAAAGGTTGTCCAGGGATTGAATGGTTGACGATATTGCTCGCAGCATTGCTAATACTAAAATACGATTTCCTTTGCATTGTTGAGGAGAAGCGATCGTAGCTGTCCGTCTGTCTGTCTGTCATTTCGCACGATAACTGTCGTAGCTTTTGAGCTATCGACCCCAAATTTTGGGATTCCTCTTATTTTAGCGAATGATTGGACGGCCTACAAAATGGCCGCCAATTGTATATTATTTTCGTTTATCTTGAGAAATACTGAACCGATTTGGATGCGGTTTTTTGCATTGGGTTGGAAATGAGGTCGGGAACGAAATGGTGGTGGACCGGAACAAAATGGAATTGGAACAAAATTTTTAAATGGATCAGGAAACTAAAATTATCGATAAATATTGGAAAATTATCGATAAATATTGGAAAATTATCTATAAAATATCGATAAAAATCGACAAATTATTGAAAAATAATCGATAAATTATCGAAAAATTATCGATAAAAAATCAAAAAATTATGGATAAAAAATCGAAAAATTATCAATAAAAAATCGAAAAATCATATGGTCTCAGAATGTATCGTACTCGCATGTGCAGGGTATTATAGCTTCGGTCAGACAGAAGATAATTCTCTTACTATTTTTTTTTCACTTCACTTAATTACTTAATAGGCATTATGAATTTTGTGTGGCGTTTAAGCCATCTTTTGGGACTTAAATTATTTTTAAAAGGGACACGATTTTGGGCTTACTTTTTTTTTCCTTTTAACTAATATTTAGCCTCTTTTTTTTCTTAACACCTTTTCATAATTTGGGGGGGGGGTTGTTTTTTCCGATTTGTCTAAAACTTACGAATTTTTTCTTTATTTAACACTTGTTTCTCCCCATTTTTGCTCGTCGAGTCCGCGTGGTCGGCTTCTGATGTAACGCGCAACTGATCAAAGGGACGCTAAACCATGCTTCTTGGCGTAGAGATAGATATAAGAGTTGAGCCTCGCTTAGGCTATGATCCAAAGAGCGTATGTTTTAGAACAAAACTTGTTACCAAAACTGAAAAACATTTTTAATTATATATCAGATAAATGGGATTTTTAATTAGAGCAACAAAATACCTTACATTTTTCGGAAATGGCACGAACAAAAAAAACGGAATATTTGTAATTTTCGCGACTTCTTGGAGTCGCCAATTTGGATTAATTAAGCCAAATTCTATTAAAACTAGAGAGTGGACTATCTTCGGCTATACCGAAGCTGAAATACCCCCACACTGTAGGAAGAAGTACCTCGAATATAAAAAAATGTGGTCTCAAGACCCTATTTTGACCCAATTATAGGTGGTATTGGAGCCCGGAACATGTCCAAAATCCATTTCTAAAAATTTCCAATCAAATTCACCAAAAAAAAATTTTGGTCTCAAGACCCCATTCAGACCCTTATATATGTGGCTTCGGAACCTCGGACCATGTCAAAAATACGTTTCTAAACATTTCCAATCAAATACAACAATAAAAAAGACTTGAACAATTTTTACCTTTTTTTTCGGTGTATGGGAGCCACGCCCAGTTTTTGTCCGATTTGGCTGATTCTCGAACTTGATCTCAGTATTCACGAGAAAAACATGTACCCAAAGTTTCAAGTCGATATCTCCAAAACTGCGACCTCTATCGTGCGGACGGACAGACGGTCAGACGGACAGACGGACAGACGGACAGACGGACAGACGGACAGACAGACGGACATCGCTAAATCGACTCAGGAGGTGATGCTGATCAAGAATATATATACTTTTCCATACCGGACAAATCCACCAAACAAACGTTGTGACAAAGTGAGTATACCCTGCCACAGTGTGTGTGGGGGTATAAAAATATATATTAGAATTTTGGAAAATATTTGATGAGCCAAATTTTTTTTTGGTCTTACTTATAAAAGTAAATTTGGATGTTTTAATGTATTGAAACTAACCTCGAGCAAAATATTTTGTGAATATATCAACAAATTTGAAGAGATTGGAATTTAAATTTTTAAATTGAAATTTATAAATGATTGCTTTGCGACAAAATGCTTGAATAATTAATCAAATTTATGATGATTCTTAATTAGGATTGTCTAGAAAGGTGTGGCTTCTATGATATTCGGAACAGGAAAAGAATGATCTTAAGCATTTTTTCATCATAGGAAGGCTTTTAGATTCCTTAAGCACGATTCGATGTTTATAGGGAATAATTGTACAAGAAAAAAACTTTCATAGTTCTAGTACAAACATAAGTTATGTTAATTTTCTTTACATAAACAGGATGTTATGAGACCGAATTAACATTAAAGTGAAATTATGGTCGGTTAGCTAGAAATTTTGAATTTGCTACAAGCGCCACTACAAAGAACATACAATTTCTGTAAAACAACAATTATTTTCAGTTATTTCAACTATTTTTTTTTTAACCTTTTTTGTCGGTTAAAACTACCTACGAGCTCGGTTAAAAAATTTACAATTTTCATACATTTTGAAATTCTGTACGTCAACCACTTTTTTCGGTTAATTTTACCGACCATTTTTTTTTCTGTGTAGGCCTTTATAAAACGTCGGTACCATCCTCACATGCTTAGGAACCGCCTGAGCTGCTTTATAGTTCTCGGCTCAGGAAAATTATCGACCGCCGATACTTTTTTTAAATCCGTGCGAAAACACCCGTCTCCTACCACGTAACCAAGGTACCACACTTCACGAAAACAAAACTTGCTTTTTTCTACATTTATCGTCAAGTTGGCACCAGATAAACATTTTTCAACTTTTAAAAGCAACCTCAAACCTCATACCAACAGATCATCTAAATATACAAACACATTTTCTCGCATCTCAGCAGGGATTACCTTGTCCATCAGCCGACACATTCTCTGGGCCGCGTTGCACAAACCAAACGGCATAACCGTAAATTGGTACAACAGCCGCCCAGGGACTGTGAAGGCTTTTTCTCTCTGGACTTCTTCTCTAAATGAATCTGCCTCCATAAGATCTATCACAGAAATAAAACAAGTATCTTGCAGCCTACTTAGCAAACCGTCGATGTGAGGCGACGGATACGCATCCTTTACGGTTCTTTCATTAACCTTTCTCGCATCCAGACAAAGACGATTCTTCGTTTCCTTTCTGACAAGAGACACAGGCGAACTCCAACTGCTATTGCTGACTTCGATCACACCCGTACTAATCATGCGTTCAAGTTCCGCAAACTCTAACTTTTGTATCGCAGGTGAAATTGGATAATGCCTTTGTTTGACAGGCAGATTCTCATCCACAACCTCAATTACGTGTTTTTCAATATTTGTTCGCCCTAAACCATTTTTGGCAAAACTAGGAAACAACTTTTTCACCGCCTCTAACCATAAATTTTTATCTCTGGACAGCACATGCTGATCTGTGTCAAATTCCATATCATTATTACCTTCTACCGGCGTCTCACCACCATTGGCGGTTCTCACTTTCTGAACACGAAGAGGTATAATAAGTTGTTTTCTATTTTGCAAAAAGTCTATTGCATCTTTTCCCAGACAATTCGCACTTGCCCCCGTATCCAGCAACGCTATTACTTCTTCTCCATCAATCTTGGTTTACGCAAAGAAGCGGTTATCGCATTTTAGCGACACAATGGTTGACACAATCTTATTCATAAGTCTCTTCATTATTTTTCTCTTTTCACTCAATTTACATATTTTTACAAAGTTCCTATTTCTAATTTTTACCAATGACTCATCTACAAAAATTTGCTTCCCTGCCTCTGCATCTCCCATCTTACGCTGGTGTAAGCTTTTGACGGGCGACTTTTGACTCCTCTTTGCAGCCAGCTCTTCTTCACTTCTTTTTAATATTTTAATCTGCCCTACTTCCCCGGATTCTGTTTCTGGCACGAGCTCCTGAAAATCTCTGCCTGCTTCCGATTTAACACTTCCAGTGGCAAAACATAAAACGACGTGTCACTGTTACACATAAAACATTTCAAGTCGTGGAACAAAGACTTACACATTTTATCATGACTTATTTCGGACGAATTCTTTTTATAAAAGGCCCCACGGTATACCGCTCGTAAAACATAACATAAGATGAAACGGAGTTGAACAAAAACCTTGACTACATGTACTTTGAACTGGAGGGGCTTTCGTGATTGGACGCGAAGGTCCTGAAACATTGTTGGCCGGTAGCATTAGAAAATTGTGGTGACTTTTTTCCCCCCACCACTCTGAAAATTATTTGGGCGATAACCGTTTCGCGCGCCACCAGAATCTATTGCTGCAATATCCAGCTGCTTTTCTTCACATTCATCGTCCTCATGAAAATTCCAGATTTCATCTTCATTAACTTGTTTTTGCTTAGCCCTGCTATCTTTCAACAGTTTTTCAGTCTTTTTGCATGTGTCCTTCAACTCCGCCAGCTTGGTTATTTCCAATTTAAACAATAAAACCGCCAAGCTACTTTTCAAATTTCCTCGAATTATGTCAACAAGTTTCTGCTCATACAACCGCTTACCTAGATTTGTCTGCGCAGCTCCACTCTCGGTTCCGCCAGACCCTCTATTCGGTGTTGACGTGTCAGTGGGCGGTGGCAAAGTTTCAGCGGACTTCATCGACTTATCTTTAAGATCCTTCACCTCCTTTTTCATCTCGCGCATCTCCTCCATGCAGTATAGCATCATGTCAAAAAACCTATCCATCTGATTGGATTGCGCTGCCACGCTTTCACTGCCACGCTTTCATTGCCAGTAGCTCCGCCGTTCACTGCCCTACTGCCTGCTTCGCCTTCCGACATATCCCAAACAGTCCCATAAAGATCGTCAAGCTTTATATAAAAACTTACACCAGATATATTGCAGCAGCGGTTCACAACGGCCGGAGGAGTTACTTCTGACGATGGAAGCGGTACGACAGTTTCACTTAACTCTACTGCTGCTGCACCCACTCTTGCCAGCAGTTCTCTGGCTGCACTACTGGTCAACAGCCGAAAATTTTCCGTAGAATCTACCGGCTTTCCTCTACCCGCTTCCATTCACTCCTTCACTTCTCACACTCACACTCTCTCACCTCAAACCTATTGATACCTCTGCAACAACGAAAAACTTCAATTTTGGAAAATTTGCAAAATCCAAAAAGTATTGGTAAAGTCCTTTGACGGTACAAAGCAGTAAGAATAAAGAGTAAAAAAAAAAGAAAGGGAAAAAAAAGGTGGACTCAAAGTTCGTATCTGAGACCAAAATAACGAGCAAAAATATTCAGGAATCCAGTAGATTCTGCACATAAACCAATGGCAATTCACAAAACTCGGTCGTTCACGAAAGTATATAAAAAAAAAAAAACATATATTAAAAAAGAATAAAAAAAAAATGCAATTATAAAAAAATTAAAATTAAAAATAAAGAAAAATTAAATAAAAAACCCTGCACCTACTTCCAATAAAATTCAATTAAAAGTATAAAGAAGGAAAAAAATTAATAATATTCATATTAAAAATAGTAAATAAAAAAAAATTTTAAATAATCGGAACAAAATAAATTTGGAAAGAAAAAAAACATCATAAGATCATAAGATATGTATGTATAACTAAATCTTTTTATTAAAGGGGAAAAAATATACATATAATATATATAAATTCTGTGAACATCTCTAAAAATACCAAAAAAAAAATCTGTGCGTTTTGTCTAACCATGATCACTAGACGGTATCACCTTATAGGGGGAAAAAAAAAGTTAACCACACACCATCTAATTTGAAGCAAATTTGGAAGGAGATTCCGAAAAAAAATTCCTTTTTTTTTGGCCGATCGTAGAGGTAGCGGGGCATCGACATATTTCTTTATATTGTCACCATTTATGATCCGATTTTAAAGTATAATATATAAAAAATGTTGTCTCGAGGAGACCTATAATAATGTCTCAGAGGTCCTTGCTCTTAAGTACACCCTTCTAGTACTTACCCACCAGATCTCAGTTAGTACCACCCTAATCTACCATTCCAATTGCAGAAGCTCTCGAAAAATCATTTAACCCTTGCAAAGGAACTATACCGATTATTCCATTAGAACTATTTAAAAAAAACATAATTAATATTTTTACCGACCGAAGGGGCAGCTCATTGACATATTTCATCATATCGTTGTCGCGGCATAAAATCGAGACAGAATTTTGTTTGTTGTTATTGTTGTTTGTTGTTATTGTTGTTTGTTTGTTCTTGTTTTTGTGTTTTCCCTTTGTTGGGGGTGGCGGGTGAACAAAACCGAAGGGAAAAACACAGACCGAAAGCGCGCACTGACACTTTTTATATTATTCTTTTTTTTATTATATGGTTCTTTTTTATTTATATTGTTTTGGTTTAATTAAACCAAATTGGACACTCGCGGGTGGAATGCAGCCGGAATAAGAGATCTTGACAACAGCTGTCAAGATCTCTTATTCCCTTTTGTTACGACTTCTTTTTAGAAGTTTGTTGATGAGCTTTTACGATCCGATGTTGGGGAGGGCAGAAAATATACTTACGGAACGAAGACATAATATGAAAAAAACTAGATTAAAACTTTATGTACTCTTTGAACCTGCTTGAGGGAGGGGAATCTGTCGACATTTATGCTTTCGCCTATACGTACATGAGTGCCGCCAAATGAGTATTTTAATTATGATGGGTGCGAGGGTGTACATGTAAATGTGCCAAACACATTCTAGAAAAATCTGAGAAGATCTTTCTCATTTAGGTGTGGGTAAAGCCCCGACTGCGAATACTGGCTTCTGCGTAGGGGAAGATGTTAGAGAAATGGAAAGTGATCGCCATATATGCGTTCATATAGACAAGATTCTTTTAGTTCTTTTTAGGCAGGGAAAAGAGTGCGAACAGTTTTAGTGAACTGGCGATTCTTTTTAATTTAAATTTTAATTTGGAGGCAGGATATATTTTCTAAGGGAGTATTTTTCCTCGCTGGTGTTGTTTCCACCAGCGGGTGGCAATAGTGTTTTTGGTGTTTTTATCTGTGGCAGTCGGCCATTAGTTTATTAGTTTATTCGAAATGTGTAAAGGAAGGAAAAAATGTTAATAGAGTTTGTCAAGTTGTGGCAAGTCGGCCATTGGTGTTTCGAGATTTTAATAGTGGAATTGGTCTCCGTCGGTTTAGTGGTCCTGTTTTCCCCTTTCCCTTCCAATTTTTGTTGTGGCGTCCCGCACCTGAGCCAAGTTGTTGCTGGACATCGATTTTATCGAAGTCCAGCTGGTAAATTGATTCTGTAAAGAATCGTGCGAGGGATTTCAGGCAGGTCGGTCTGGTCCCGTAAATCAAGTGCACATAAAAACATAATTTTTGTCAGTAGTGTTTTTTTTCTAAAATGCTCTCGTTTGACAAATTTCCGTTTTGTGTGTCAGTGAGTGGTCCCGTGAACCAGGTGCACATAAGAACTTGATTTTTGTCATTAGTATTTTTTTTTTCTAAAATACTCTCGTTTGACAGATTTCCGTTTTGTGTGTCAGTGGGTTTTCGTTTCCATTTCACGTTCGGTTATTTGCGGTTTCCATATACGTGTATATTTCAGAGTAGGATTTGAAAAGTTTAGTTATCGGGTTTTCGCGTATTCGTGTGTTTCGTTCGGTCGGGGATACCATTCCGCGAGGGTCGGCTTTAATCCCACGCGTCGCTATTGAGCTAGCGGGCAATTAGGGATTTCAATTATCGCGTGGGGATTTTTGATTTTAGTTTTTTTAAAGTTTAGTTAAAAATAGCGCGATATTGTCACCATTTATTATCCGATTTTAAAGTATAATATATCAAAATTGTCATTGCCCTTAAGTACACCCTTCTAGTACTTACCTACCAGTAGTGCGTTTCTGTAAAAAAATCGACAAAAATAAGATTTTTCTGACGTCACACGGTTTCGTTCCGTAGTTCTCGATTTCGTGAGATAAGTGTTTCTGTAAACAAAGGTCGACTCAAATTTGAAATATTTTGGAATCGGCACAGAAATCGGTAAAAAAATTTATGAAATTGAAACAAATGTCAAAATATTATTCTAAATTTGCGCGGTAAGTGGCGGTGTTAAATAATTTGTCATTAAATATTTGTAAAATATATAAAACTTGTCAAATTTTAGATGGGTGATTTGTTGTTGCTGATTTCCGCCGATACTCATGACCGGAGAAATATGCTACGGTTGTACAGGCAGAACTTGAGGGACGCAGTGGACCCTTTCAGTATTCCCGAGGCTCGATTTGCTGAATTGTTCAGATTTAGCCGAGCAAGCGAAAGGGAAGTGCTTAATGAAATGCTACCTTTCATGGATGAAGGTGCACGGAGCAAATACATATATTCCAAATCCACTAAGGCTATGCACAGCTCTGCATTACTACGCGACGGGTTCTTTTCTGCGAGACATTTTTGTTATATTTATCCATTTGACACTTAGAGCTGTTGAGAAAAGTGCAAAAAAACTCGGATCCGAAAACTTGTTATTTGCCTCACATTTTTTTAAAATTTTATGAATACTTTGGTTTTATTTGAATGTATGCGTTCCAATTATGAAATATTTTATAGTTTATAATTAGCTTAAGTTACAAAAATCTCTATATATGAGAAAATTATAATTTATCGGTTTAATATTTGGTTACTTTAACTTCAACCAACTTCTCACGAGCTGAAAACACAGGGACAATTCAAGTAGACACAACTCGCTTCATTTTGCTTACAGAAACACTTTTTTTAAATATTCCTATGAGAATGGAATTGAAACATCAGAGGTGTACCGATCGCTTTTAATACTTTTTTTTACAGAAACAGTGCAAGGGAGAATGACGTTATCGTGACGTCAAATGACAAAAAATGGTGAGAACTGCCAGTGAGAATAGTTACAGAAACGCACTACAGATCTCAGTTAGTACCACCCTAATATACCCTAATGTATACATTGGAATGTTTGGTTTTTCAACTTCTCAACTTTTACCACATACATTAAAGCCCGCAAAGAAGTAACCACATGTATTCGTCCAATGTTCGGTCCACAAGTAGATGCTTTCATTAATTTTGAGAGTGACACATACTTCAATACGTTATCCAGTCAACTTGAATCACGTCGAGATTTGATCTGCTGGGCATCGCCTTAAAACACTTAATTCGATTTTACTTTATTTCTTTAATTTATGTTGTAGAAGTTGAAAAACCAAACATTCCAATGTATATATTAGGGTGGTACTAACTGAGATCTGGTAGGTAAGTACTAGAAGGGTGTACTTAAGGGTAATGACGTTGTAGGTCTCGAGACAAAAATTTTGATATATTATACTTTAAAATCGGATAATAAATGGTGACGATATGATTAAATATGTCAATGCGCTGCCCCTACGTTCGCTAAAAATATTAATTATATTTTTTTTAAATAGTTCTAATGGAATAATCAGTATACTTCCTTTGCAAGAGTTTAATGATTTTTCGAGAGCTCTAATTTTCTGCTATTGGAATGGTACATTAGGGTGATACTAACTGATATCTGGTGGGTAAGTACTAGAAGGGTGTACTTAAGAGCAAGGACCTCGAGATTTTGATATATTATTCTCTAAAATCGGTTCATAAATGGTGATAATATGAAGATATATGTCAATGCGCTACATCTACGATCGGCCAAAAAAAAAACAAATTTTTCCGGAATCTCCTTCCAAATATGCTTCAAATTAGATGGTGTGCGGACAACTTTATTTTTTCGAGACGGTCTAATGATCACTCTAAAACAGTGTCGGGAATTTTCGTGTTTCCTATGTACGCGTGCATATGCTTCAATTCACTGCCAACGCAATGCTTTCACACGTACACTATAAAAATCTTCGTCAAACGCGCGAAACGTCCCTGTAGGAAAATAAACTAATTTAGAGTTAGTTCTACAACTAGTTCGCTGAAAAGTGCAACTAATTGATAATCTGATTTTATTTCAAAGAACGAACTGTTGACTTTAACATTACGATGTCCTAGGGCCAAGTCAATTCTCCGCTTGTGCATATATTTTCAACTAGTTTAAAGTTAGTTGAAATCGAACTAACTTACAATCTAATTTTTGTAAACGGCTGAACAGCTGTTTGAAATAAATTAACTTTATAAAGTAGCTCTTTTTAACCAATATAAAAGTTAGTTAATTTTAAATTACATAAATTCAGCTCGTTTCGATTTAATTTTTGTTAAATAAGTTTCTGATAAATAAAAAGAAATAAATGAAGAAATAAAAAAATTAAGGAAGAAAGAAAAAAGAAACTAAGAAACTAAGAAAGAAAGAAAGAAAAACTACCGGATCACCCAAAAGAAAGAACAAAAGAAAAAAAAAGGAAAGAAAATAAATAAATACCTTTTAAAACATTGCCATATTTATATTACCACAAAAAAACAAATTAACTTTACAAATAATTCGTAATGCGCATTAAATGGTTTCTTCTGTCAGTTTTGTCAGAATCATAACGGGGTTTACTTTATTTTTCTCTTCTCACCCACGATCGTGAACTCAGAGAATGAAAAATTACGCTCAAAGTGGTTGATCTCTGCATTTTTTTAACTACTTTAACAATTAGTTGTCGTTAAACTACTTGATAAACTAGTGTTTTTAGTCAACCAGTTTGTTCTGGTCCTACAGGGGTGTCTGCCGCACACACAAGTATGCATTTTTAAGTATTGGTTTGCCCGACACTGCTCTAAAATCATTTTTAAGCATCAATCTATGAGGTCCCACAATTGAAAATTAAGTTAAAGGGAATTTATTTTCTGCTTTTTAGTCGGTTATAGGGTTATATTTTTAAAAAAATGTTTTTTACTGTGCTTTATTCCCCCTTTCCCCTTTTTTAACCCCCCCCCCCCCTTTTTTTCCCCTTTTTTTTCTTTTCCCCCATTTTTTTTATTTTTTTACCGAATGCGAACCTAAGTACAAAATTTTAGTCTTGTAGTTTAAAAAATACGAAGGTTAGTCCATCCCGAACTTTAAAAAGGCTCCATTTCGCTCCCCTTTATCCGCACACCCCCCATCAAAGGGGGGAGTGTGCGGATAATTTATATATTTATACATTTTATATATAAGAACCCACCTTCCAAATTTCATCATTGTAGCTCGAAGGAATCGGAAGTTATGCCATGTTTAAGAAAAATTGGTTTGAGTCCCCCCCACGGTTCTCTACGCCTCTGATGGACCCCAAAATTTAATTGAATGTATTGTTACCGGAGTTCTATCAGTGATCCAATTTCAGCTCTCTAGCTCATGTGGAAGTGTATAAAAAAGCTCGCCGCAGATTTGAGGATATACATACCGACCTTTATATATAGTCAAGCCAAAGCAAGTTAATATAAGGGTTATAAAAAGCAAGGTTTGTTAAGAGCGAAGGTACAATGCAAGTGCATGCAAAAGCGGTGGGACACTTTTTTTTGGCAATGCGACCGCAACTATTTTTATACCCCCACACATACTGTGGCAGGGTACACTCACTTTGTCACAACGTTTGTAACGCCCATAAGGAGGCGTGTCCTGTATGGAAAAGTACATATATTCTTGATCAGCATCACCTCCTGGGTCGATTTAGCGATGTCCGTCTGTCTGTACGTCCGTCTGTCCGTCCGCACGATAGCGATCGCAGTTTTGGAGATATCGACTTGAAACTTTGGGTACATGTTTTTCTCGTGAATACTGAGATCAAGTTCGAGAATCAGCCAAATCGGACAAAAACTGGGCGTGGCTCCCATACACCGAAAAAAAAGGTAAAAATTGTTCAAGTCCTTTTTAATGGTTGTATTCGATTGGAAATGTTTAGAAACGTATTTTTGACATGGTCCGAGGTTCCGAAGCCACATATATAAGGGTCTAAATGGGGTCTTGAGACCAATTTTTTTTTTGGTGGATTTGATTGGAAATTTTTAGAAATGGATTTTGGACATGGACCGGGCTCCAAAACCACCTATAATTGGCTCAAAATAGGGTCTTGAGACCACAATTTTTTATGTTCGATGTACTTCTTCCTACAGTGTGGGGGTATTTCAGCTTCGGTATAGCCGAAGATAGTCACTCTCTAGTTTTTATAACCCTTTTATTAACTTGCTTTGGCTTGACTATACCGACATATATATACCTACTAGCTGGGCCCGGTCCGCTTTGCTGGCCCTAAAAGGTCATAATAAATTAATGAAAACATTTGTCACATATTTTTATTGGGAGCCCAAGTGTAGCATTTTGAAATATTGAATTGTATGAAACGTGCCACGCCCCGCTGTCGAATTCCTACCATATGTAACATTGAACTTAGAATTGAAAGCATAACATAATTTCCTGTTGGAAAATGTTCATTGGTAGCCCAAGTGTAACATTTTTTAAAATATTGAATTGTATGGGAAAAGCCACACTCCGCTGTCCAATTCCAATATGTTGCATTGAAGGCATAGAACCTTTTCCCGTTGAAGAATATTCAATGGGAGCCCAAGAATGACACTTTGAGGTATTGAATTACGCCGATATGTTGCATTCAGCTTAGAGTGGATACCATGAAACCATGAATTTTGTTGGAAAACATTAAATGAGAGGCCAGTTGCAGCAGTTTGAAATATTGGTTTGTATGGGCGGAATGGAGTTGTATATTATGTTTTCCCTGCAATTTGTCGAATATGGGAATAATTGGACAAGGGGCGTGGCACCGCCCATACAATCATACCGGGTGGGATTACAGCTGAAACCAAGTGCTTGCTCGGCCATTTTTTGGTTGAATCATACCGGGAGGGATACAGCTGCCACCAAGTGCTTGCGTGGACATTTTTTGGGTGAATCATACCGGGTGGGATTACAGCTGCCACCAAGTTCGTCCTTGGACTTTTTTGGGTGAATCATACCGGGTGGGATTTCAACTGGCATCAAGTGCGTCCTTGGTCATTTTTTGGTTGAATCATGCCGGGTGGGATTAAAACTGGCACCAAGTTTAACGGGGGGAATCAACCATCAACTACAGCGTCCATTGAAGTTGTCGCAAATTCCTATATATATTTATTTTAAAATTACAACCCGCGCAACGCCGGGTATGTAACAGCTAGTATATATATATATATATATATATATATATAGAGTCAAGCCAAAGCAAGTTAATATAAGGGTTATAAAAAAACTAGTTGCGGTCGCATTACCAAAAAAAAAGCTTTTGCATGCACTTTCATTGTACCTTCGCTCTTAACAAACCTTACTATTTATAACCCTTATATTAATTTGCTTTGGCATGACTTTATGACATTAGGAACAAACCAGCCAAAAGCCCTTAAATTTAAATCGAAATTGCGGAAATTAATTTAAAGTTAACTTATTTTCTGCTTTTTAGAAGGTTAAAGGGTTATATTTTAAAAAACTTGTTTTTTACTCTTTTTTATTATGGTTACAATGGGTTTTCGCCAATTATTGCAATACAATTATTGCGGCCTGCACTGCAACTAACTCATTTCTCACTAGGCATGTCCCGCTTCTTTGTTAGTCCCGAAAATCACGGGATTCGCACTGACTATTCCGGGATTTTCGGGACATGTTTTATGAGCAATTTTTTCAAAATATGCCTTTTATATTGGGATAAAATTAATCAACTAATTTCTATCTGTTTAGAAAAAATTTATAAATTCAGGAGCTTTTTCTATCATGAATAATTTCTTTCTGAATGGTTTAGTTTTAGCAAGGACCATAGTTTTTCATCCAAAAATGTTGATAAGCATTCAGGAAAAAACTTCGAAAAGTCGGAAATTTTTGGAAATTTAATGTGTTTCATTTGATTTTATTGGTTTGGAAAAATTATTTATTTTGTTTTAAAGAAAAAAAAAAAAATTGGCGAAAAGTTTATTGATATACTCGTACATAAACTATATGAGTTATACATATAAAAATATGCAATACGCATTGCAGAAACTTGTGTGACCAATGCGTGAAGGCAATTTAGGCATATTTTCATTACGTCAACAAATTTTGTTTAAATGGAAATCGGATCAAAAAATACATCGAACATCGTTCGGGATATGAAATACAAATTCCAATTCCGTATATTAAAATGTTCTACAAAATGTTCAGGTCAAGAGTGGTTCGAGAAATGTGGATCAAACGACACATTTTTAAAATGATCTTATTCTGACCGGAAACCCAAGATTCCAAAGACCAAATCTATTCCAATTAGTATTTTATTCTACATGTTTTAAAGTTATTAAAACTTTTTTCTTTTTCTTTTATTCCAAATCAAATGTGTGATAAATTCAATTTAAAAATAATCCAATAAAAACCTTGAATATTGTTAGATTATTTGCTTAATTTCAAAATGCAATTCAATTCGATGTATTATAATATTTTTATACTGAATTTTGGTTGAATTGAAAAAAATCCAAATCCCGGGACTAATCCCGGGATCCCGGGATCCCGGGATTGCATTTTTCAATCCCAAAAATCCCGGTCTCGAAAATTGACATCCCTATTTCTCACGTAGGCAAATATCAAAAAATCAAAATATTTTATACAACTCAAAACTTATGGCCTAGT
The DNA here is from genome assembly GCA_951394025.1 of Heteromyza rotundicornis. Lineage (NCBI taxonomy): Eukaryota > Metazoa > Arthropoda > Insecta > Diptera > Heleomyzidae > Heteromyza > Heteromyza rotundicornis. The sequence continues at coordinate 49,562,605 of OX596011.1, read as the reverse complement.
TTTTTAAATATGAAAAGTTTGTTTTTGGTTTATTTTCAAGTTTTTCAAACAAATTTTAAAAGTTAAAAAATCCTGAAGAGACCAAAATAATATTGATCTTATAATTGAAAATTATTAATGTAATGAACATAATCTGGGGTTAAGCCGCCGGATGTCCAGGGTTCGCGTACAAAAATTTTATTTGATGGGATTTTCCTTTACTTTATCCAGATTCCAAATTACTATGCACTATTGTTTCCTTTATAAATTCACTTTCTTTAATTTCCTCTGTTTTCTATAATTTTTATATTTTATTTCACATGCATTGCTTGTTTCGAGTTTTGGTTTATAATTCACTTCTTTAATTTATTATTCTTTCTATAAATTTCATATTAAATTATCACAGGCTTCGCTTATTTCTAATTTTGGTTTATGATTCACTTTTGTTCTTATTTGAAATGAAAAAACCGCGGATTTAGATTTCGTTATAAAAATATATTTCGTTTAACCGGAGAGGAGTGGATTGTTTGCGAGTTGGAAACAGAATGAAAATGAAATCTGATCGTGCGTTGCATACGATGCCGGCCCTTTCGTCGTGAAAACTGCAGGGTGGCCACTAAGGGATTCGGGATCCCGGGATCCCGGAAGTTTTCTCAATCCCGGAATCCCGGGATTTTGAGACCGGAATCCCGGGATTCAAAAATGCATTTTTTTATGCATTGTTTTTGATATTTTTGACGTTTTTCCACAAAAAATTGAGTGCTCAAACACACAAAAATTTACAAGTTTTTTGTCAATAACGGTTAACAAACAATTTTTATCGATTTGAATAAAATTTTTTCAATTTAAACTATTTATTTTTCAAAAAAGATATATGTTAAAATTATTTTGTTGACTGTATATTGTTGACCGTTTAGCATGAAATGGAGCTGGCAGAATTTTATAATTATATTCGGATTCAGCGTGGCAAAAAAAATAATTTGTTCGATCAATCTAATTTAAAAAGAATTACTTTTTGTTTGACTATATTTATTTAAATATAATTTGTTTTGTTTAATGTAATATTTATTAAATATGTTTTCTTTATCGAATTTAACTTAAAATATTGTAGCAACAATTTTTTCTTTAATTTTATATTAACTATTGTATTTAATTGGAAAATCCCGAAAATCCCGAACAAATCCCGGGATCCCGGGATTGTAATTTCAAATCCCGAAATCCCGGGATTTTCAAAAACACTTCGGGATTGAATGCCTTAGTGGCCACCGTACGCAAAACACGATAAGGGTGGAGTCACAAAAATCTACATAAATGAAGCATTAGGTAAGTATAAAGGTAATTATAGATAATTCATATATCAAGGTAAGCATAAAGGTAAGTATAATGATAATTCATACAATTCAAATAATTGTCTAAGCCCGATTAGGCATCTTGGGGGCGGCATGCTCGGATGTGCATAATTAAAGGGCTGTCTTTAGCGGAGCCAGGGATTCGATGACGGCTTTCAATAGTGTGCTGCTGCGGCTGAATGTTGCTACGTGTTGTCTTCGGAGCATGGTTGCGCTGACGAAAAAACTTCTCATTTTGCGGCGTGGCTTTGGGGTCAGACCGCTTGCGTCTAGCGTCGTTGTTACGGTTCTTTCGGCCCCGTCTTGGCTGTAGGACCTTACGAGTCTGCGCTGAGGGGTGCAGCATTGTGTGATGTGCCAGACCGCACTGACGGCAGCTGCCCGAGGAATCGCAGTCACCGGTGTGATGCGTGCTTGCCAAGCAATTGTAACAATAGCCATGGGCCCGCACGGCATCTGCTCGCTGGTCGGGCTTCATGGCTATGAATCCGCGGCAGTAGCGCAGCGCATGATACCGATGGCACAGTGGGCACGGATGATCTTCTAACCTAGGAATGGAAAAACAAACGAAAGCTTTAATATGAGGAAATTAAAGAAGGCAGGGATTGCCTTCGTGGGATAAGAGTGAGAAATATAAAAAATGAGAGCTTATCCACATGTCGGTGTCCTACGCGAGTTTCAAAACACACAACTTTACAATGGGGCGCTTGAGAACACCCGTCTGAGTCCGAACGTCCGCCACACGTATATGGTTGTCCGGCCCACGGTGGAGTCGGATTATCCGTCCCAGCCGCCACTCATTGGGAGGTAGCAGGTCATCCTTGATGACGATAAATTGGCCTTCTTCAACTTCTTTTTGGGGATGCTGCCATTTGTATCGTTTGTGTAACTCCTTCAGATATTCTTCCTTCCATCTGCGGCTGAATTGATGATGGAGCACTTCTAGTTTTTCCCACCTATTAATAAGAGAAATGTCCTCGGCGTGGGGCTCAGGTGGGGAAAGAAGTGGTGCCCCTCGCAGAAAGTGACCTGGAGTGAGAGCTAATAATTCATTAGGATCCTGGGATAAAGGTGACAAGGGGCGAGAATTGAGAACGCCTTCAATTCGGGCTAGCAGAGTGGTGAATTCCTCAAAATTGAATTTGTGCGTACCGGCAGTCTTTTTCAAATGTGTTTTGAAACTCTTGACTGCAGACTCCCAGAGGCCGCCCATGTGTGGAGCCGTGGGTGGTATGAAAACCCAATCCACGCCTTGAGAAGCATATCGACTCAAAATGTCGGTGGAGACCTCGCTTGAAAATTGGAGAAATTCCTTACTGATGCTCTCTGCGCGCCGATGAAGGTCTTTCCATTATCGGACATGATTTTCCCGGGAAGACCTCTTCTGCCCACGAATCTGGCAAAGGCGGCCGGGAAAGCCTCGGTAGTCAGGTCGGAGCACAACTCTAAGTGTATCGCTTTAGTAGAAAAGCACACGAATACTGCCACATATCCTTTGATAAAGGTTGCGGTCCGAAGTGAGGAGGCCTTTATTTGAAAGGGACCGGCGAAATCAATACCTGTCGTTGAGAACGGAATCGATAGGCTGCATCGCTCAGGCGGAAGGGCTGCCATTATTTGTAAACGGACCTTCTGCTTGTGAATCGTACACACTTTGCATTGAAATATGCACTTTTTTATTTGGGGCTTGAGTCTGGGAATATAAAACTCTTGACGAGCCATTCTGAACATCAGACGCTGCTCAGCATGGAGCAATAAGTTATGGAGAAAATGCAAGTAAAGCATACAAAAAACGGGAAGCTTTTGGCACGATTATCGGGTGACATTCGTTGTAAGAAAGGCCGGAGTTCACTAATCTACCATTTACTCTCATAAGTCTGTCGCGGTCGAGTTGAGGATTTAGAGTTAACAGGGAACTTTTCTGGTGAATTGGTAACGAGTTAGATAACACGCTTATCTCTTTAGGGTAGCATTTCACCTGCGCCAAGGAAATCAGCTTAATTTTTACCAACGTCATCTCGGTCTGTGAAATTGAAAAACTTGGGCAATGGTACGATGTGCGGGTTTTAGTACAAGTGCTGTGGATGAAACGTAAAACGTAAGCCATTACTCGCAAAGCACGCGGAAGAGAAGAAAAGCGCTCGAGTATATCGGTTGGCTCTTCGAGAGATAGAAACACAGCTATTTTCCGTTATTCCAAAGGGGTCTGACTGGTTATAGTCGTAGTTGGCCAAACGCTGAATTCGCTTTGCGGGAGAGAACTTTACCCATCGGGGGATTTTAATTTCGGCAATGGAAGGCAGGTCTTCAAGGAATTGATGCCACTTTGCAATTGATCCTGGCTTTACGCACTCATCCCAATCAGTGCCTTCCAGCCAGAGGTCTTGAAGAAGGACTTTGGCACTAACCATTATCGGCGACAGCCATCCTGCAGGGTCAAAAAGCTTTGATACGTGTGAGAGAATCTGCCGCTTTGTTACCCCGGCTGAGGACCGTATATGCTGTAAGGAATATGAAAACGTGTCGGTGCTGGCATTCCAGTTGACGCCGAGAGTTTTTGTGGAACTTGTACTCTCAAATCTCAAAAAGTTTAGGTCAAGAAGATCTGAGTTTGGGATATTTTTTAGGGTGATTTGAAGTAATTTTTTTTTTGAGGAAATTCTGCTGAATCTAGAGCCCGAGTCACTTGGGATAAAGACTCAATAGCTGCGGAAATTGTGTGACTTCCAGACAATACGTCATCCACATATGACACCCTCAGATTGAAAAAACCCTGAAAAAAATGTGTTTGCGAAAAAGCCGTGGAAAAAATTTTGCATGAAGAACTCGTGCAAAGTGAACGAGATCGAATTTTGGTGCATGAAAGCTTAGTATGAAAAACTGATGGAGCGGCCATCGGATTTTTACGCTAAAAAGCGTTTTATTAATTTTCTGTGAAAAATTTTATTATGGAGATTTTTTTTCAAAAAGCACGTTTCATAAGAATTTTGTACAAAACATTATTTTGAAGAAATTTTGAGCTAAATATTTGTTTATAATTTTACGGCTTAATTTTATTTCGAAGCATATTTAAAATTTAGATATATTAATATTATCTCTTCTCTGAAAAATGGAAATGCAATTTGTTTTGTATTGTTCGCAGTGAATTTGGGTAAACATTTTTTTATTTTGGGTTTTTTTAGTAAGTAGGAGTTTGTAATTTGTTAGAGCCCGACCGATAAGCATTTTCAGGCCGAAGCCGATGCCGAAGATCAATTGGCAGCCTATTACCAGAGAATGTTAATTATAGAGAAGGTGCATAAAGGAATTTCTGTTAAATTGTGGTTGGAATTTTGGGCCAGATTTTTGAGGAACTTCCAGTCGAACATCGATCAAGTATTTTTTTAAGTTCGACTGGATTTTGATGTTCGGTTCAAACAGAAATGGAAAGAATGAAACCAAAAAAAGTAAGAAAAAAAGAACGCAACCAAAAGGAGGTGGTTTTTTCTAGTTCTCCTTCATGTTTGTGAATTGGTTGGTTTTGAGCTTTTGTTATTTCGGCAACGTGGCTAATAAATAGCGAGAAGTAAAATTGTCTAAGTATAATGCGTATATTCAAAAGGAAATCTATGTACTTGGTGCATTTCAATTTTAAACCGACAAATGAACTCAGAAAAAATAAAATTAAAACAACGTCGACGTTGATCTTGAAGTAATCTTTATTTTCCTTGTTGTGCACACACAAAAAAGGAAACAATAGAAGCAGGGGAAAAATTGAATGTAGGTCAATGAACTTATGAAGTTATGCAAACATATGTATTGCAAATATGTATCAAATGAAATATATTTACAATGTTCAATAAAAATATTAAATAAAAAACATGAAAATCAAAACTGAATAAAATTGGGAAAATGTTTGAAATGCAAGAATTGTGAAAATCACCAAAATACAAGAATTGCAAATTGCTTAGAAAACCCAAAACCGGTTTGCATAATCAAAACAAAAGCTCAAAACCAACCAATTCACAAACATGAAGGAGAACTAGAAAAAAACACCACCTTTTGGTTGCGTTCTTTTTTTCTTACTTTTTTTTGGTTTCATTCTTTCCATTTCTGTTTGAACCGAACATCAAAATCCAGTCGAACTTAAAAAAATACTTGATCGATGTTCGACTGGAAGTTCCTCAAAAATCTGGCCAAAAATTCCAACCACAATTTAACAGAAATTCCTTTATGCACCTTCTCTATAATTAACATTCTCTGCTATTACTTTGGCCGACGCCGAAGGTCTATACCGAAGCCGAAGCCAATACTTAAAAAAAACCCTTTAAAAACTTATTTTTTCGTGTATTTTCATTCAAATTTGAGTATATAAATACACATTTAGTTTTTTAAGGAACTAAAAATTTATTTAAACAAATAATAAAAGTAACCAAAAGAATTCACAAAAAAATTTGGGCCTCCTAGGTCAAAACTAACAGGAGCATCGGATTATCCCATATATCCCGTGTAAGAAAAATTGGGTTTTTTTAAAATCATTTTTTAAAATTTGGAGTAAAGCTTAAAATAATGGGAATTCAGTAGAAATGGTAGAGAATTGTTCAAAGAATAAATCCATCTAAGTAGCTGTTTTTTAAGGACTCCCCAAATCCGTCAGGTGATGGGCAAAGGATGTTCTAGTTGATGGAAAAAACCACCAGTGAAGCTTTGAACTTTAAATGTAAAATTTTACTAAAATCGGTCCCGGCTTTCAGCACCAGAACTACTTTTCATATATGTTGGCGCAGCAATTTAGGCTACATTTCTAAAAGGTAGAATCCTTCCGTGAGCCTCCTACCCCTATGTTTTAAATTTCATACAGTTTACCAGGACTCCTTTTAACATAGACATCGGAGCAAGTAGTAAGCTTCTAAATCTATATTTAAAATTCGGTAATCCACCCAGAAAATGTCCAAGGATGTACTTTGTGGCAGCTGTAACCCCGTGTTACGCAATTTGAGGCGAGATTCTGTCAATATTCGATGATTACTAAGTTAAATTTTAATCATATTTTTTGTTTTGTGGGCCTCTTAAGTCTCAGGAAAATCAGTAAGACCGTTTAGATGTGATGTGGTCTAGAAAATCGTATCGTAAAAAACTAGTTTTGGTTTTCGGTGTCGCAAAAATAAGAGAAAAAAATTGAAAACCTTCGGCCAAAACTTCGGCCATTTTCTGAAAAAACCGAAACCAAAGCAGACTGTGCATTTTCGACCGATAACGGCCGAAGCCGAAGCCGATTAATTGGTCGGGCTCTATAATTTGTGCTATATTCGTTATTTATGTACACAAGGTGACGAAATTTAAGAACAAAAATTCTGTCAATAAAATTAAAAAACAAATAACAACTAATTTTCGTAAAAATTTCATTTAAAAAAATGAATTGAAATTTTTTTTTTGTTTTTTACGTAAAATACAGAAGCTGTTTGGTTTTTTTTTTCAATTTTGGGAACATGTTTGTGTTTTAAGGTGCATCAATGTATTTATATAATTTTTAAACTTCCTGCAAATAGCATTTCATGTGATCACAAAAATTTAACAATAAATTGTGAATTATTGAAGTTTTGTGTATACATAAATGCATCCAAATGACTTTCTTCTCTAGTTTTACTACGCGCATAGAAACCCTTTTTCCCGGTTTCTATATGCAAATTTGCTTTCAAATAAATTCTGAAAATTTTTATCAAAAGCGAAATTTTTTGTATGAAACAATTTATTTATATAAAGAAGAACAAATATCACAGGCCATTCTAAACACAATGGTGTTCTCAGCTTTTCGGCATTTGGAGAAATTTGAGAAATGGAAAATACGATGTAAACATCCTGACGATGTAAACCTCACGTGATGGCGGAGAACGCCATTGTGTTTAGGATGAATGGTCCATTCATACATAAAAATAGAATATAGATCACTTCGAAATATATCGGCTTGTGTATTTAATTGTTTTGTAAAAAAATTTTTAAATTAAATATCAGTTAAAAATAGTATGAATTCCTAATTTTTACTTTTTTTACATTCTATAATAAAAAATTTTTTTTCGTTTTGAAGTTAACTAATGCTAGTTAATCGAAGAAATTTAACTTAACTAAATGTAAAAGTTAATGGTTTTCGAAACTAACTAAAACGTTAAAAGTTAACCAAAAATTTAACTTCGTTAATTAACTATTAACTAATTAACTAGTTAATGCCCAGCTTTGGTTGTGAGTATCAAAACAAAAGGAAAAAACCAAATACGCGTGGCTGAAAGAAAACAACAACAATAACCGCACAAGTGTTCATGTCATTGCTTCGCTTGATCCCCCAAAAAAATAAATTGCTTTTTTATGGTTTACATTCCTCCAGTCGATGATCAATGCTGGCGCAGCGAATTTAATAAGGAAAACAATGCGCGAACTAAAAATGTGTGGTGTCTGAAAACCACCCTTATTTTTGTGCGCAATTAGGAGGTACTTTCTTGCTTCGGCACGACTTGATCTCGGCGATCATGTCGCGTGCGTGCGTAGACGACCTGTTTACATGTAGAACAGACAAGTGGGCTCCAATTTTCTTGCTGCGTGGGAATTCGCGTGTTTGTTTTGTTGTCTAAGAAATTCTTTCTTTGCGATGATTTTTTAAGTTGTTTTGGGTTAGTGGCGCATATGCATTAAAGGAATGAAAACGAAGATCAACATTTCATTGGGATATACATTCGATGCTAAGTGCGACTTAAAGAATGCGGTGAAATTTTAAATGGTGATATATTACTAAAAAAAACCCAAAATTAAAAAATGTTTACCCAAATTCACTGCGAACAATACAAAATAAAATGCATTTACATTTTTCACAGAAGCGATAATATTAATATATCTAAATTTTAAATATGCTTCGAAATAAAATTAAGCCGTAAAATTATAAACAAATATTTAGCTAAAAATTTCTTCAAAATAATGTTTTGTACAAAATTCTTATGAAACGTGCTTTTTGAAAAAAAATCTCCATAATAAAATTTTTCACAGAAAATTAATAAAACTCTTTTTAGCGTAAAAGTCTGATGGCCGCTCCATAAGTTTTTCATACTAAGCTTTCTTGCACCAAAATTCGTTCTAGTTCACTTTGCACGGCTTCTTCATGCAAAATTTTTTCCATGGCTTTTTCGCAAACACATTTTGTTCAGGGTTTTTTTCAATCTGAGGGTATCATATGTTTCATCAACAAGAATCTTTTCAGCGAAAGGGTAGGCATTTTTTGTGTCCTTACGTAACTGATGGAGTGTACGAATGGCCAGATATGGGGCACAGTTAACTCCGAATGTCACCGTTTTTAATTGAAAATCTTGAACTGGTGCGTTATCGGACGGACGAAAGAGAATCCGTTGGTAGTTCCGGTCGTCAGGGTGGACAAGGATTTGTCGGTACATTTGCTGTACGTCTCCATTGAAAACGAATTCATAAAGACGCCATTTTAGAATGATAGACATGAGCTCGGGATGGAGAGTGGGACCTACATGAAGGATATCATTCAGAGAGAATCCTGAGCTAGAGCGCCTAGACGCGTTGAATACAACACGAACCTTGCTGGTAGCCTTTTCTGGTTTAACAACAGCGTGATGTGGCAAATAAAAGGAGTAGAATGTACCATTAAAGTTAAGTTCGCGAGAGCCGGTTGGGTGCATGTGATCTAGCCTAACGTATTCCATGAGGACGTCATTATATGTGTCTTTGAGGCCGCCTTTTTTTGAGAGAGTTTTTTCCATGCTTAGCAATTGCTTATAAGCTATGGAGCGGGAATGACCTAAACCCGTGCTAGCTGGGAAACTAGATTTAAATGGGAGCTTGACCACGTATCTGTCATCAGACCTACGCGATGTGGTCTTAATGTAAAAATCTTCGCAAAATTTATCCGCTTCCGAAATTGGGATTTCTTCTTGTTCCCAAAACTGTTTTAGTTGAGCACTAAGTAGTTCATTAGAAACATCTTCAACCTGTGTAGAGAACAAGAAGCGTTGTGAGTCTACCGTCGGAACGGTGATGGTTGTTCAACGCGTCGGCGTTTGACCAACCATCACCGTTCCGACGGTAGACTCACAACGCTTCGGGCGTTCGATTAAAATCCGATCAACGCTTCGGCGTTCGACCGACCATCACCGCTTCGGCGGTAGACTCGCAACGCTTCGGGCGTTCGATTTAAAACTCAATCAACGCTTCGGCGTTCGACCGACCATCACCGCTTCAGCGGTAGATTCGCAACGCTTCGGGCGTTTGATTAAAACCCAAACAACGCTTCGGCGTTCGACCGACCATCACCGCTTCGGCGGTAGATTCGCAACGCTTCGGGCATTCGATTTAAAACTCAATCAACGCTTCGGCGTTCGACCAACCATTACCGCTTCGGCGGTAGATTCGCAACGCTTCGGGCGTTTGATTTATCAAATTACTCAACGCTTTGGCGTTCGACCGAGGCCACCCGAAACATTACCGAAGTACAACCTAAAGTACAACCGAAGTACGACCGAAGTACCGACACGAAGTCCGAATACATTGAAGGAAGAAGAAGGCCATATTATTACCCCCCGAAGGAGATTCGTATGATATCATATCTATTTAAAGCTAGTTATAGTGTGTAAGGAAAAGAAATAATAAATAAAGAGAAATACTATATTTTACACCCAAATATTTCACTCTTTTCCTGCCGAAGTTATTTGGTTCTTCGGTGAAATTCTGGATCGACTTGAGCTATACCTCAGCCTGAGATTAAAAACCCAAACCTAGATGTTTTCACCCGAAGACGACATCACAAAAAGTGTCGCCTCATCAGTGAAGCTGGCGACACTTTTTTTTAAACTGTAGAACAGTCAAGAATTTTATTGCAACCATTTATTATTATTGTATTATTATGATTATTATTAAAAAATAAACCTGTAGAACAGAGGCCTGATTATAATGAATAAAAAAGAAGATAACGAATATATATATTTTTTTTTATATACAAACTAAATTTAAAAAAAAAAAGAAGAAAAAAAAACTGAATACAAAAAAAAAATGTTGATGAAAAGAGGGAAAAATCATACAAAAAAAAAAAAAAAAAACCCCCAAATAAAAGAAATAATAATATATGTATAACTACAAGGAAAATCCAAAAAAAAAAAAAAGAAATTAAAATCCAAAAAAAAAAATATATGAGGAAAACGAAAAAAAAATATATATATAAGCTAAGTTAGGGGCAGAGCCAACCGCCTCCGACGGCTTGGTAAAGGTTACCGAAAGGTAGTGCAAAAACTCAACGTCCACATTAAACATTTATTTTGTAACTGTAAAAGCAGAAATTGGGTACAAATTTCTTTCCGAAGAAGGGAGGGAACTGTAACGTAGCAAACATTACAGAAAATATAACTTTTTTTACCCTGATAATTATATTTATTTTTCATTAGTATAGTCTATTAATATAGTCCATTACGTATATACACGCATTACCCTATGAATTGCCATATACACCGCCATTACCCTATATTCTATTTTTAGGACATAGTCATATACATACATGCATTTACATGCATTTGCATTCGGCTACCTTGCCACCAGCATTGAAATTGGGGTTTTTCATTTAACGTACTTGCACAATTGGCAGTTACGTAGTATAATTCCCATAAGCTTTATACTGGCAGCCCCTTAAGTGCTCAGTGCTGGGCAGAGCAAAGGTGTGTCTGGTGGAAGTGAAATCCTCCTCAGACCAAAGCATATTTTGGAACAGAGGTTGCTCCAGGGCCGACCTCTGAATACATGTAGTTAGATTATTCCTAAGTATTTTAGAATTGTTCAACGCGTCGGCGTTTGACCAACCATCACCGTTCCGACGGTAGACTCACAACGCTTCGGGCGTTCGATTAAAATCCGATCAACGCTTCGGCGTTCGACCGACCATCACCGCTTCGGCGGTAGACTCGCAACGCTTCGGGCGTTCGATTTAAAACTCAATCAACGCTTCGGCGTTCGACCGACCATCACCGCTTCAGCGGTAGATTCGCAACGCTTCGGGCGTTTGATTAAAACCCAAACAACGCTTCGGCGTTCGACCGACCATCACCGCTTCGGCGGTAGATTCGCAACGCTTCGGGCGTTCGATTTAAAACTCAATCAACGCTTCGGCGTTCGACCAACCATTACCGCTTCGGCGGTAGATTCGCAACGCTTCGGGCGTTTGATTTATCAAATTACTCAACGCTTTGGCGTTCGACCGACCACCTACGCCGTGTCGTACGAAAACCAGCAACGCATGTGCGTTCGCCTCCTGAAAGTAAAAATTGGCAACCGAAGGCTAACCCGAGAGGCCACCCGAAACATTACCGAAGTACAACCTAAAGTACAACCGAAGTACGACCGAAGTACCGACACGAAGTCCGAATACATTGAAGGAAGAAGAAGGCCATATTATTACCCCCCCGAAGGAGATTCGTATGATATCATATCTATTTAAAGCTAGTTATAGTGTGTAAGGAAAAGAAATAATAAATAAAGAGAAATACTATATTTTACACCCAAATATTTCACTCTTTTCCTGCCGAAGTTATTTGGTTCTTCGGTGAAATTCTGGATCGACTTGAGCTATACCTCAGCCTGAGATTAAAAACCCAAACCTAGATGTTTTCACCCGAAGACGACATCACATGTTCCAAGATAGGTCCGCTAAGAATCCAACCGAACACTGTATTTTGGGCTAGTAGGCTTCCACAAATATTGCGGTGGATTCCTTCCAGAAGGATTTGAGGGATCAAATCGCTTCCGATGACCATATCGACTTGAGCGGGTACGAAACAATTTGGGTCTACCAAATGTAGGTTGGGTAAATCTATTAAATTTGCATGGTAACTGTTGTATGGGGGTAACAGCTTGGTCAATTGTGGAACTACAATTGCCTGGGCGTAAATTCTTTTCCTAGTGGTGGGTGTAACTAGCGTCAAGGTACAAATTTTGTTAGCATTTTGTACCACTGCTCCACCCATTCCAGAAATTTCAAAATTAACCTTTTGAGAGGGCAACCTTAGGCGATTTTGAGAACCTTGGTCGATTAGTGCTCTGACCGTATGGAGCTCATTGAGATGCTCTATTGAGACAAGAGCGGTGGGGAGCAACGTTTTGCCTTGGTTGTCAGTGTAGAGGGATTGTACGTTGGAATTTGGGAGGTTTGAACCGGATTCTTCACTTAAATCCGAATTTTCGTGCGGGTTGGTGACGATTAGTCGTATTCGGGATACGATTGGATGGGTGTGAAAACCGATGCGGTCCATTTTCGGGACGATTTGGTGTATTGTCAATTGACGAATGCAGCAATGTATTATGCTTGCTTTGACAGTACATGCTTTGGAAGTGACTTCTGCAATCTTTGATATAATGAGTATAGGCTAGACAGTTTTCACAGAGATTGTGATTCTTTGTTAGCATTATTCTGTCCTGAACACTTCTTTTCCTAAATAGGTCGCACATTCTAAGTGAGTGATTATTAACCTTGCTGAGAGGACATGAAAAATTCCTCGTATTTTCCGCAAAGAAGTTGTTGGTTCGGTTCGTGCCCCTATTTTGGGAGTATATGACTTTATTGGATCTGATACTGTGTAGTCTTTCTACGACTTCATATATCTGAGTGAGAAATTCATTCATTTGAGACCACGTGGGGAGATCTTTATGGGAATTAAGAGATTGTTCCCAGAGAGCTAAAGTCTCTTCCGGAAGTTTTGTAGAGCAGATATAAACTAGAATAGGATCCCAGTTATCCGTATTAACGCCTTGAGTGGCTAACGTGGACAGTGAATTGATTACTGTTGTTTGAAGTCTTTGTAGAGCCTCGCTATTTTCGTAGGATATTTGGGATAACGTTAGGAGTGATTTCACTAGCTTATCGACTAAAATACGCTTGTTTTCGAAACGAGATTTTAAAGCAGACCAGGCTAATTCAAAATTATCGTCACTGAGTGCGTATTGATTCACTATAGCCCCCGCTTTTCCATGTGTTTTGTATCGGAGATGATGCAATTTTTGAGAGGCAGAGAGCTTAGGGTGGTTTATGTAAACAGCTGTAAACATGTCACGGAATGACGGCCATTCTTCGTAACCCCCTGAAAATGTTTCGGTATCACAGGGTGGAACTTTCAGAGAAATACTGGAGAAAGTTGTCTGTGGCGGCATTTGGAATGCTGCTGAAGGTTCTTCAATTTTTGTTCTTTGTTGTATTTCTAAAAGATCTGAAATTGGGGTCTGGCAAGTGTGAACCCGTTGTTCACATCGTTCCATTTTGTCCTGTGCAGACTGTTTAAAATTATCGGGCAGATCGCTGTCGTCCGCAACACCGACTTGTCTGTACGCACTTTTTAAATTTTTGTAGTGACTGTTTAGGTCATCGAACTTAACCCGTAGGTTAGCAATCGAAGCAAATCTGGAGCAAAATGAAATGATGTTATCTGTTTCGAAAATGAAACAGTTCGCAGTGAGATCAGATGGACGTTTCCTTCAATTTCAATTTATTTATTTAATATATACTTAGTACAATAAGACATTGATTCTTTTATAGTACATGTATTAACAACAGACTTATATAAATACAATCAAAGTGGAAATTATAGTTAAAAATAAAATAAATAAAAAGATAAAGATAGGAAAGAAAAGATGCTTGGTCTTAGCTAAGTAAAATTATATGGAAGAAGCATATTGAATTATGGAATGCTTAAAGTTATTTGGCTTATCGATATTTTTTATACTAGTTGGTAGAGAATTCCAAAGTTTAATGGCGTTAACAAAGAAAAATCTTGTAGAATTAAGATATTTGAATCGCGGTATAATAAGGTTATGACTTCTTTTAGAAACACTGAAACGTAGCTTATCATGAAGGTAAGAGGGAGTTTTACAAGTTATCAACCTATGCAGGAAAATACAGTTTCTTGCGCTCAAATAACCAAGCTAGCTACAACCCAAGATTTCTTTGCATTTAACAGAAACATGGTCAAAGCGTTTCAGATCAAAAGCAAATCTCACCGCATTATTAAATGCAACCTGTAATTTATGTGAATTATGGGAATGAAGATTACTGTAAATTAGTTCAGAGTATGTAATCAATGGAACAACTAGTTGAATGACAAGTCTTTTTTTTAACTCAACGGGAGTATATTTGGCAGATAGTCGAAGGCAACGTAAAGTAAAAAATATTTTTTGAATTATATTACTAACATGGTCAGTACATGTAAGACTGGAATTTATATGGAACTGAGATTTTTCACTGTGGTCACAATTTGTAATTTTTTATCATTTAAATATATGAGAGGGACTATGCTATGGTCCGGTTTATCCTTAGAGATAGGCAAAATGTTAGATTTCTTGTCATTTAAAAAGATATCATTGTCACATGCCCACTTGGAAATATCAATCAAGTCTTCATTTAATCTGCAGCTAAGATCTTCAATTAAACCAATGCGGTTAGAAAAATATAGTTGAATATTATCAGCGTAGCCATGCAGCATCATATTATTGCACACAGTAAAAATATCGTTTATAAATAAACTAAAGAGCAGAGGCCCAAGTATAGAACCCTGGGGTACGCCCGACCTAATATCACAGTAATTTGAGAAAACATTGCCACCTTGACTCTCTGCATTCTGCCTTTCAGATAGTTAGCAATTAAACCAGCAGAACTATCGCTGAAACCAAAGAGAGATTTCAATTTTTTAACTAAGATGGTGTGATTAACAGAGTCAAAGGCTTTAGAAAAATCTAATAGACAGAGTAATGTAACATTCCCTTCGTCATATGCCATGCGTATATCATCAAGAATTTTTAGCATTGCAGTAGCACAGCTATGTCCAGATCGAAAACCAGATTGATAAGGCGACAGGAATTTATGGGTGTCAACATATTTAGTAATCTGACTAGCCATAAGGGATTCACACACTTTAGAGAACGAGGACAAAATACTAATCGGTCTATAATCCTTCAAATCAGAAGCGCAAGCAACTTTGGCAATAGGTAAAACTGTAGCCGTTTTCCATGAATTAGGGAAACTTGATGTAGTAAAACAGTGGTTAATAATATGCACCAACGGACTTATAATATAAGGTAAAATTAATTTAATAAAACGTATAGGAATACCATCATCACCAATAGCGTTAGAGCGAATTTTCATAATAGACTTAATGACTTCAATCTCGTCCACATTATGAAAAGAGAATTGATCTGTTTCAGGAAACAGATTAGTCTGGCAATGAACATTATTAGAAGGAGCAGTGCTAGTAGAAAGGAAAAAATTGTTAAGAGTGTTGGGATCAACATTACACACAGAATTGTCTTTACGACAAACTCCAAGATTTCGTATATTTTTCCAGAGAACTTTTAAAGAAAGAGAACAATTCAATTTTCGATAAAAAAAATGTTTTCTTGGACTGTCTAACTATTGAGACAGCCTCATTACGAGCGTGTTTGAAATGCTCCCAATTTTCAGCAGTTTGGCGCTTCTTCCATTTAAGGTGCAGTATGTTCCTTCTTTTTATAGCCAATCTAACACTTGAGGTATACCAAGGACACGAATTATTACTGACAGTTATAATATACTGACAAAATAATTAAAGGCGTTGTATACATGAGAGACAAAAACATTTAACTTCTCATCAAAAGATTCAAGAAACCAGCAATCATTCCAACAAATTTGAGACAGGTGATCAAACAGAGTGGCACAGTTAATGGCTTTATAGTCGCGATACGATACAGACATAGGAATGACATTGCGACAAAAACGAATATTTAATGTGCAAAAAAGCAGGTCATGGCCGCATATAAAAGAAATTTGGTGACACATTTGGGGCAAAACGAGTGGATGACACACAATTAATAATGGTCATACCAGCTGAACTGACTTGGTCACAAAAATTATCAGAGACAGTGTCAACAGAAAGTATTCACATTAAAATCACCACAGATAGAAAAGGAATCAAAATCAGTTTACAAGTTCACAAAGTTCACCGAAAAACGGTTCAAGACTGTAGCTTCTATTTGGATTGTAAACGCAAGAGACTAGTAATTTCGTGTTATGGTCAGACACTTCAACATTCAGGTACTCAACTTGAGACTCACGTGATTTACTAACAAGTCTGGTATTTAGATAATTTTTGCAATAGATTGCAACTCCACCACCCCTTTTACCAAGTCTATCATTTCTGAATAGCTGGTAATTGGCAATATAGAAATAAGAGTTCGCGATGTCATTATTAAGCCAGGTTTCAGTGATACAAATTGCATCCACCTTGGAATTTTCAAAGAGATATTTAACATAATCAAGCTTAAAAGTATTTAAACTTCTAGCATTGAAATGTACAATAGAAAACCCATCATATTGACTACACAAAACATCTATCAAAACCTTTTGATTTTCACCAACGCCACCAAACGGAATAGAATTCATTTTACTAGAGAGTCCGACAAAAAACAAATAGCTTTGCAGAGGAAGTGATAAAATATTATCAACAAAAACCAAATTAAATGGACATAGAGACCAAGTATCTTTATAAACCAAGAAGGAGAAAAATTTATTAGCAATAGAAATAATAAGATAAAATAAGATAAAAGTATTTTAAACATACTGGAGAATAAACAAAATTTTTTAATAGGAGAAATATTATGAAGTATTTATGGCATAAGCCGTTAGCATGCAAATAACAAAATTTGAACACACTCATTTTTTTTACAATATAACCTGTAAAAGCAAGGTTTTATTTTTCATCATGTCTTGCATCATTTGCTGTATTCAGCTCATAAATTGAGTCATGACTTGAGTGAGGTTGGTTAAAGATTGTTCCAATGTGCTATTATTGGTATGCTGCTGGCTATTTATGGTATTAGGGCTTATATTATTTTTAAGTACACTGGCATATGAAAAAGTTTTTACGTTTACGTTTTCACTGGAGTTAGAGTAAAAGGGATATGTTTGTAGAGCTGCAGGAACAATTAGGTTTTCTCTACTTTTAATTTGTTTTCTGAGTTCGCAGTATACTGGGCAACCTCTAAAATTGGCCGTGTGATTGCCACCACAATTGCTGCATTTCCTTGCGACTGCA
Source organism: Heteromyza rotundicornis (assembly GCA_951394025.1). Taxonomy (NCBI): domain Eukaryota; kingdom Metazoa; phylum Arthropoda; class Insecta; order Diptera; family Heleomyzidae; genus Heteromyza; species Heteromyza rotundicornis. The sequence goes on along the minus strand of OX596011.1, from coordinate 49,545,198 downwards.
TCTTCCTAGCTGGCAGTACATTTGGACGTTTGATGAAAGTCACCACATACAACACACACACACTTCGTAGCGTGCAGTATGACTTAGAGTGCCCATATTCTTGACCGTTCATACATTGTAGTGGACCATCGCGCTTATGTGGTTCTTCAACTGAAATTCTTCCGTGGATCAAATAACGAAGTTGATAGATGGGATGCGTTTCTCCCTTTGCAAGTTTTTTATTGTCAGGCTCAAGCTCTACACGGAAAAGAGGTTGCGGGATTTTGTCTATATTTTTTATATTAAAGACCGTTTTTACGTTAAAGCCTTCCAATAAGAGCGCATCTTTGATTTCATCAACCGTAACATCAGGATGATTACCGCCAATCCTTTACAGCTTTTAAGCTGATGTGTGTAGAAAGATTTACGGTTTGTACCAAAATAATTAACTATTTTTTTATGATTAATTTCTGTGTAGATTTGTATTTTTGTCTCTTGTATGTTACCCTTCCTTATTGATGTTGCATACAAATTTTTGTCAAGCTGGTTAGATTCTTAACCAGCACATTCGAATTTCTCTCTCGCAGATAAATTGGGTGCGGTTTGAATTTTATAATTTGGACCTCAGGTTCCACAACTGTGCCCAGTATTGAAAATCTCTTGTTGGTATCAATAACTCCATCAGCAGTTTTTGACATTTTAGTAGAGCTATTCGATAGAACATCTTTCGGACTACGTCTCCGCTTGGCTATCTTAATGTATCTGTCTTTACCTGATTGAAGCGTGTTTGTTGCTATTGCTGCTGCGGGTGTTGTAGAACATGTTGCAGAGGATGTTGCCAGAACATTAGTTGCGGTGGATAATGTTGATGTGACAAGCGAGGATGTAGAAATTATTGCGGATGGTAACGATGTTGACAAAGATGTTGTAAATAGAGGTGTACTCGGAGAGGAACATTCTGCACTCCATCTGAGCGTCTCATCCTGGGTTATTGTTGGATTCGTTGAATCGAGCATGATTGTTGGCGTGAACTCAGTCGGGTTTAAAATATTCACGTTCGTATTGTTTCTTAATACATTTGTGCCGCTTGCACTTGATGCACTTGTGTTGGTAGAGCGAGATGCAGCGAGCAAAGTTTCGGTGCACTGAGCGCGATTGCGTTCGCGGATGGGAGAGCGATCAATGCCCATAGCCTTTCTGAATTTGTTTATTTATTTTCAGTTTTAGTCGATCAGGCGATCAGGTGTTGGTGTAATTTGAATGCGTCTCTTTCGGTAGAATTTTTTGTTCAATCTTTACAATTGGCACGATAACCTGATTATAGATACGGAGCTTAGAAAAACACGTCCGAACCATTTGAACTTTCGAATATCTGGATTTCGAATAGTCGCCAGTGGGTTTTGGAGTTCTATCTGCGGGTTTTTTTGTGGATTGCTCAACAGATTCTGCCCCATCAGTTTCTGTATCCAATTTTGTAAAATGGTACTCCTGCCGAGCTGTATCGACAGTGTGTTATCTGATTTTTGCGCCGGTTTAGACTCAGCGTCATTCTCAGTTTAGGGACCTGGCATTGTGTTGTAAATGGGTACCAAAAAAAAAAAATAAAAAACAATCGTACAAAGTCAAAAGTTAACTGAGATTCAAAATAATCTCACTAATACTCAATATGGAATTGAAATCAAATATTTTCCAAATTGAAATCAAATATTTTCACAAATTTTGGAAAAATTTAGTTCCTTGACAATGAAATATTTATATGTGATACGGAATCATCAAATTTATTTTTTGAGACGCGAACAAGTTATACCAGAACGAAAAAATTTCTGTTGGTCAGCCCAATTCAATTTTGGCACTAACTTCTCTAATTTATTTTCAATATATTGGAAATAATTAGAAAGCGAGAAGAAAATATATGAAAAACGAAAAATGTGTTAGTCAGCCCAATATAGCATCGGCACTGAATTATTTATTTTATTTTATATATGTAACAAATAAGTAGGAAATGTTCTAAAAGGGATTCTGAAAAAATGTCTGTTGGTCAGCCCAATCTAATTGTGGCACTGACTTCTTTAAATTGTAAAAAAAAAAAATTGGTAAACGGAAAAAACGAAAACTATGTTGGTCAGCCCAATATAGCATCGGCACTGAATTATTTTTTTTTATTTTATATATGTAGCAAATTTGTAGGAAATATTTTAAATATTTTAAAAATTTTTGTTTTTTTTTTTTTTTGGCTACCCCAATATAATTTTGACACTGACTTCTCTAATTTATTTTCTATATATAGGAAATATAGTAATACATTAGAAAGCGAGAGAAAAAAAAGTATGAAACCGAAAAATATGTTAGCCAGTCCAATATAGCATCGGCACTGAATTATTTATTTTATTTTGTATATATAACAAAAAAGTAGGAAACACTTTAAAAGGGATTCTGAAAAAATTTCTGTTGGTCAGCCCAATGTAATTGTGTCACTGACTTCTCTAAATTGAGAAAAAAAAAAAAATTTTAAAACGGGAAAATCGAATAATATTGGTCAGCCCAACGTAGCATCGGCACTAACTTATTTATTTTTTTTCTATATGTAGGGAATATAGTGGCAAACAATAAAATTAATGTAATTTTGTTATAAATATGTAAAGTTATTCTACATACACTATTGCCGTTCAATATTTATATTTATATGCGGCATATAGACAGGCGGGAATTGTCTTTTACATATGCCTAAATAAAATTGTTCAAATAAAGACCGGAACTCAACCAAATGCAATTTGCGCGGGATATATATATATATAATATAAGTACATTAAACCGCCTCACGTTGTATGGACGAAAAAAAAGTGGCCCGGGTCACCCCCTGGAAATGTACTTTGGTCTATTTTATGGTGATTCTCAAAATATTTCGGCTCTAGTAACTGTAGTCCGTGAGCTGGACAATCTCTATAAATCATGTTTTTTACATGCACGTATTTCTTTATATTGTTTTGGGTCAAATAAACTTTATGAAATAATAGTACAGAAAAACCCACAAAGTATTCTTCACAAATTTAAAAAAAAAATTCTATCAGAACTTTGTAGCTATTTCATCAATCTCGTCATACAATATTCAAATTTCAGAACCAATAATTGTGAATTTACTTTAAGTTTGTGGATTGAGTAATAAATATTCACAATCAACTTTATATCTCAAATCTAAGTAGACGCAAAAAAAACGTTATAACATGAGAAACAGACATATTTGGTGTTTCGTGTATTCAGTGACCTATAGTAAAATTTTACGGGGAACATTTTTCTTGAACACATTGACTCTAATTCCCTTATTTCTGTCACTTTTTAACCGAAACCAAAAAAAAAATGTGCAAAAAATCGATTTAAAGTGGTTAAAAAAATATCGGACTTGTCCTGGTTTGTGCAGTTTTTCAATGTCTATTATTTCATAAAATTTATTTCACCCTAAACAATATAAAGAAATACGTGCATGTAAAAACATGATTTATAGAGGTTTTTTGTAAATTGTCCAGCTCACGGATTACAGTTGCTAGAGCCGAAATATTTTGAGAATCACCATAAAATAGACCAAAGTATATTTCCAGGGGGTGACCCGAGCCACTTTTTTTTTCGAGGCGGTTTAAAGTACATTAAACATCCAAAGTACATTTCCAGGGGGTGACCCGGGCCACTTTTTTTTCGTCCATACAACGTGAGGCGGTTTAAAGTACATATGCTATGCGAACGGAATTATCGGCAACGGAAACTTGACAACGGAAATTTGCCAACGGGATATATATATTTATATGCTTTAATTTATTTTATGAGAACGAGTGCAATATTTATTTAGTGTCTTTATTTCATGCAATCAGTGATTTTTATAAGGGAATTATAAAAACACTTACTTTTTATCCACTCCCATTTGGTTTATGGGGTTGCGTACTCGTTGCCTTATGTACTTGTAGACGTATGTACAAGCTGTTGTTGTTGTGGCTGCAGCGACGTCGCTTTGATGCAGGTGTTCCTTTGCTTCCCGAAGTTTCCTTTTTGATGATTTAATATAATTTTAATTTTTTCAATGCTTGTAGTTGTTGTGTTTTTTTTTTCCAAATTTTTAGTTGTTTCCAAATGTTTGATGTAGCTTTTGTACATATATCGCTTTAATTTTGGATGTTTTATGTATTCTGGTTTTTAAAAAATGTTCAATGTTTGTATAGTTTTCACCTTTATGTAATTTTCATGTAATTTTCACTGATTCACTTGTAGTTCGAAGGACCATGTTCTTATTTGAAATGAAAAAACCGCGTATTTAGATTTCGTTATAAAAATATATTTCGTTTAACCGGAAAGGAGTGGATTGTTTGCGAGTTGGAAACAGAATGAAAATGAAAAATGAGATCTGATCGTGCGTTGCATACGATGCCGGCCCTTTCGTCGTGGAAACTGCAGGGTGGCCACCGTACGCAAAACACGATAAGGGTCGAGTCACAATGAATCTACATAAAGGCAAGGGACCAGCATTAGGTAAGTATAGAGGTAAGTATATAATGATAATTCATACAATTCATATATAAAGGTAAGCATAAAGGTAAGTATAATGATAATTCATACAATTCAAATAATTCATATATCAAGGTAAGCATAAAGGTTCATACAATTCAAATAATTCATATATCAAGGTAAGCATAAAGGTAAGTATAATGATAATTCATACAATTCAAATAATTGTCTAAGCCCGCTTAGACAACTTTCTTTAATTTATTTTATTTCTATAAATTTTATATTGAATCTTCACAGGCTTCGCTTATTTCTAATTTTGATTCTAAATTTGAGGCGTGGTTTAGCTGGCGCCAGCATCGATTTTTTCAAGGGCAGCGCCATGATGTTAGCGACAAGGCGGGTAGATTCGTGTAATCACGCAAAAGCCGAACGGCAGAGCGGACGAATTCGTGTCGTCACGAGATTACGTCGGGAGAGGGGCTTGCAAATGAGCGTGAGTATCCCAATTAGCGGCGCCCAAAGATGCTGACGTTGCACAGGGCAAAGCGGACAAATTCTGCAGAGGCGCTCTTCGTAAGCTCTCTCGCATCACCCTCTCTTCCTTGGCAAGAACAATGCGAAACCCCAACACCCTACACCCAGCAGAAAACGGAAATGGCAGCAGCCGCAGCATCTAAATCGACTTTGGCAAGTACAAATTCTCTTAATACCATTACGCAAGACCCTCTCAATAAATTTACAGAGAATCAAAAGTCTGTTCATAAGCCCCAGTCAGCGAAAAAAGGCAATAAAATATATTCTCTCGAGCAGACTACTGCAGGTTCGGCAGTGCAGACAGGCATGCGCCGCTACCTGCAAAAACCAAACCCTACTATGCAAAAACGTCAAGCGACCCCTCCAGAAAATACCAATACGACTAAGATTTTTAAATCCAAATCGAATATCCAGCTCGTAAATCTTGGCCAAAATAGATATTCTTTATTGTATGAAGAAGAAAATTCAGACTCTAAACCCAAAACGTCTAAGCCGCCGCCAATTTATCTCAGAGAAAACAACTCAAATTCTCTTGTCAATCTGATAACACAGCTTGCTGGTGCTAACAGATTTCATGTGATGCCCATTCTCAAGGGCGCTATTCATGAAACTAAAATTCAAATTTATAATGAGGTAGATTTTCGAAAAGTTATTTATAATTTCGATAAGTGCAAAAGGAGCTATTACACATACCAGCTCAAAAGCAGTGCACGAATATATTTCAACTCGCTTTGGCCTTTCTATACCACTATACCATTCTATACTTCTGAGATACTCTCGAATTAAGTATTTGTATGATACTCGAAGGTTCGAAGGACCTT